>QLNU02014689.1:118611-161316 GCA_006491805.2 Dysdera silvatica | reverse complement strand
TATTACGTAAGCAATGTTTCCGTTTCAACCCCTCCCCTCCCACCCTAGTAAGCAAAAATTAACATTGGCTAACATAGGAAAATAACATCAATGGCAAAAAACCCTCCCACAAGGTGCTTACGTAATGCTTGAACACTCACAAGGGCATTTCATTTTACTTTCAGAATATTTCCCAACAAATATACGCTTTTTACACTACTAAATGTACGCTTTTTTAACAATACCAAATGTACGCTGTTTTTGACAATACTAAATGTACACTTTTTTTTATAATACCAAATGTACAGCACTGTTTTGATTTTTTTTTACATCACTAAACTGATACTGTTTCTTCCAATACTGATTTATTGTAATAACATATGCTAAACTGACAATGCTCATGTTTATTCTCTTGTATTGTTATTGGTTTACTGTATCAAAGAGCATTAAGTAGATAAAACAGCGTGAGGCAAAGTGATAATTATACAGTACGTGTAGTACAGAAATGATGGCGTTTTTTTGTGCCTTGCAGAAGAAGCATAGAACATTTACGTCCTGCTCGACAGCTAACACGAGAAGGGATTGACGGCTGAAATTGGCCGGCAAGTCACGTGCTTACGCATGGCCACGCTCATCCCAAATCGAACCCATCACAGCAAACTGCAAGGCTGTGACGGTAGCCATTGAACACTTGGGTGGTGCTCAAAGAATTTGCAAAATGTTACAATAAATCACACATGGGGCGTTTAAGTATAACATAAGCAATATGTTGACCATTTTATATCCCCCCTATTGTGTATATATTGTTGTATGTTGTATATGTTGACCATTTTATCTCCCCCCTGGTAAGCAAAAATTAACATTGGCTAACATAGGAAAACAAGAACAACAACTCCCCTTCCCCCAACGATGCTTACGTAATACTTGGAAGCTTCCGAACTGTTACCTATAAAAATATTAGTTGCGACTGTACCCGTAACTGGTTTGCATACTAAACATGCCTAATACTAAATGGTTAAAAAAAACTGAGGAATAATAACCCAGTACTTAGTTAGGCTTCACCCAAGTCAAAAATGTACTCAAATGTGTCAAAATGTATTCAATTTTCGCCTTGTGGGGGCGCTGGCAGCATCGCCTTCACTGGCCTCTGTCACAAACACTAATCGTGATGCAAACGCGTGTAAACCGGCTGTGTGTCGTTCAAAGACCAAAGTCTTCTCGTTCATAATAGATGGGCAAAAATAGTCCATTAATTCGTTTCAGGAACGAGTTTTGGAGATCTACTTTGTGAAATAGGATTTATGAAAGCGGTACGGAGATACGGTTACAAACAAGTAATACAAACTCTCTTTTTTTATGTGCCTTAACTGAAGGCCCAGGAACCCGATAACACAGAGAATCGTTACAAAGTCGGCCCTGCGATGACGTAGCGGTAACGCCTTTGTCTACCCAGAAAAACATCCGGGGTTGACTCCCAAAAGTACAGTGCACGTCGGTTAGAAGAATCGGTGGTTATATAGAAGAATCAAAACGACCGAAACAAACACAAATTCGGATTCGACATGCTAAAATCATCGTTTTAAAGAATCAGTCTTTCTACTTGAAATTTGTGAATTTTGTATAGCAGTAGGGAAAGTAAACTAGCTTTATTTAAGGTCATTTGAATAACTAGTTTTGTCACTCACTCCTCTTGGAACATATGACTGGGATGGCGGTTACTATACGACAAAAAAAAGGGGGGCTTTTATGAATAAGAGGGACTTTCTTGAAAGGGGGTGGAGCACTGACAAGGTTTGAGGGGGGGGCGATCGGGAGAGCCCCCCTCTTTGACCGGGATTATATCATGGAAAATGAAATAGAAAAGTACTTGAATTTGGCTAAAATTAGAAATTGGAAACAAATCGACCCTCCCCACTCCACTTGAAAGATTTTTGGATCCGCCCTTGGGTTGGGAGACCTGAAATCGGTTTAAAACAGGTCTTTTTTTTTTTTAAGAAAACGGCTTCCAAGGCCAAGTCTATGACGTCTTTGTCTGTGTGTTCGAATTAGAATCTTAGAGCTTAAATTAGCCGTTTGACGTTCTGTAAGTGCCGCATTCGCATCATGGTGCAAAATACACAAATTTTTAGTTTGCTTTAAAAAACTTGAGGGAGAAAAACGTTTAAGAAAAAGAAGACTCTCCTACAGAAAAAGTTACTGGAGGCCATGAATGTTATCAAGAAAACTACACCACTAGAATTTGAGAAAGTTTATGGACGATTTTATGATTTAGAAAGAGACATGCACAAGTTTATTACAGGTTCATTAGTCCAAACGACACTATATAAGTTTTTATTGTTTCCGTATAATAAGCTAAGGTGTGTACGACAGTAAGTTATTGATTATTATACACATATACACGATCTTTGACTTTAACTTTTTATTCTTATTTAAATAAATACATACTAGCTACGATATTTTAAGGTTATAAGATTTAGTTTGTAAAATAAGAAATAATTTTATTACCGCAAAAGTAGATTTACAAATTTAATAATACAATAAAATACTTGACTTGCATACGTATAATCTGAATCCTCTAAACTTATAGATAATAAGAATTATGCATAATACAGTGGTTAGTATTTACCATAGATCAACGTTTAAAAAAAAATCCAGATTTAAGAACCAAAACGTGCGAAACTAACGTGATTCTTATAACGCGAAACACACTATATTGTGCGTTCGCCCTCGGTTGACGTGTAATACCGTTAGCAGACGGGTTAGTCGATTGCAGTTTAGGGAAGGGCGTCTTGCCGAAACTGGTTTTTCGCGCGGGAAAAACCAGTTCCTCCAAGACGGCCTTCCCTAAACTGCAATGGACTAACCCGTCTGCTAACGGTATCACGCGCCAACTGAGCGCTAATGCACAGTACCTAGTTTTCTAATTTTTTCGGAAAACTTCGGTGTCTTGGCGCAGCGTAACAATAGCTGCCCTTGATCAGATAGCTGCCCTTGATCAGAGGCGATAGCCATATTGCCCACGAGAGCGAACAAAGGCCCAATACGCCCCTGCCCTTGATCCACAACGCTCAGATAAACCGTTACAAAGCCAAACACCTGGAAGGCCCGTTCCATGTAAATAATCCTTGCCCCTAATGAACTGAGAAATACAAGACTCTCTCATTCTTTGAATGCCAGAACCCCCTTTCATTTTTGGCGGCAATTCAAGTGCGCGTTGGCGAGCGAGAGGCTGGATTAGTTCAAAGTCATGTAACCCGCGTGAACGGGAGAGAGAGAGAGAGAGCACCAGATGTCCCGCCGTCTACCCATATTTTTTTCCGCGAGGACAGGTGGGGAACGTACCACACTTGGCCAACAAATAGCGCCCTATTTCCCCCTCTGCTCCCTTTCTTCCCGTTAGTATGCCCATTGTAAATATATAACCATACCAAGCGTATCCCATAAATTCCCATGAACGCCTAAGGCCGCATCCACACATGCAACAGAACCCCATACCGTAACGCCGTCGCGTACCCAGTCTGGACGTCAGCGCGTATCATTTCCCCGTTCCCCTAGTTGTCGATTTCCCCCCGTCGCCTCAAAGAAATGCCACGGGGCTAGGTTGCCCCACCAATGTTTGTGTATTTGGACCAGTTTACGAAGAACAGCGTTTTGTCAGTGTAAACTGGGTTATCGAGTGGAGTGGACGGAAGAAGTTACTCTTAATTTTATCGAAACTTACAGGGAAAAAGAGGTTTTGCGGGATACCCAGCATTCTAGGTACTATATACCTACGTACATATAATTTAATACGTATTATTATTATTATGCTATGCGGTGATGACACGCGACGGCGTTACAGTACGGGGTTCTGTTGCACTTGTGGACGCACCCTAAGAAGAAGAAGTGTTTCTCCCCACGGAAAACGACGAGACGGGCGATACTCTGGAGTACACAGGTCGATTTCAGGAGAAATGTTGAGCTCGTAGTGTTATGCTTATACAAATGGTTGAAATTGTTGACTGCTTTGGCTTAAGCTTTCGGCCATGTTGAGCCACAATCAAATGTGGCTAAACCTTTATTTCCTCAATAATCGTATTATAAATGTTACAAATTAGGAAATTATCGTTACGGCTCATTTGGCATGCAATGGCATAAATAATGGGCCCCAAAAATAAGATATCGCCGCCCAGTGGCTAAAACAGTTCCCTACGCGTACACTGATAATGAGACAGAAAAAAATTCCTTGTTTGCAATTTTACGTCAGCAGCGGGGCAGTATCCAAAATATACTTATTTTTTATAAAAAATTTGCACGTTATATCAATTTTTTTTTTAATATTTATACTTTTAAATCATTTTTAAACACGAAAATACATTTAATAATTGTTAATATGCATATTATTTATTTCTGTTGCGAGTAATATAATTCATTCAGAGTTCCTTTCGTTAGTGCTAGCTCTACTGCAGATAAAATATAAGACGGCTAAAATATAACACCCCCCACCCCTACGCTACAAAGTCCGAACCTACCATAGCATGCATAATAAAACCCCTGACTACGGACCAGTAATAAAACATAAAATTAACAAGGGAAAAGGAGGTGTGCACAGGGATAAAAATTGTTTTCCCAAGAACGAGCGAATGCTCCTCTCCTACTTCCCCCTGATAAAGACGCTTATAAAAATAAGAAAAGCTCTTATAAAAGCAATTACCCATCTAACGTCACTCGGAGTTCGCGTGACTACTCTCTCAAGCCAAAATAATAAGCCTATTGTATTGGTTGATTGCACATAACATTAAAAATGAGAGAACTTCGTTCACTCAAGCACGCTACCACAAAACAGCAAACGGTTCTGTTTTCCGTAAATACTCTTCACGGTCCTAAAAGAAACCCACTATTCCTACCCACCCCACCCTCTATCTGCTCAATTACGAAAAGGAATTACATTAACACAATAATCCGTGGCACGGGTTTTTGCTGGATTCAATTTCGTAATTATTTGTAATTGTGATTTCGCAGTAATTGTTAATTGAATTTTGATATTATAGATCGCCAACGAAATTAGATTTTAAACAAACCGTTCCTTGTCTGTTTATATTATCGCATAATATAAATAAATCTTAAAGGGTGAGTTCAAGTATTACGTAAGCATCTTTGTGGGAGGGGGTTGCTGTTGTGCTTATCTTCTAATATTGGCCAATGTTAATTTTTGCTTATGGAGGGGGAGGAGGGTTGAAATGGCCAAAATATTGCTTACGTAATACTTGAATTTCCCCAACGGTGCAGAGAACGCTAAAGGTGTGTTACCAAAGTAATGCATTCACACACGTTTTTGGTTCGCAGCGGACTTTTTAAGTACAGTGGAACCTGGTAAGGCGACCACCTTGGAAAGCTGACCACCTGAATAAAGTGACCACTTTTTATAAAAGAGAAGTGGCGGGCACTTACTCATGCCCATACCCAAGTCTGTCATGTGTAGTGACTATTGCAGTCCAGTCCCAAAGGTGGTCACTTTAGACAGGTTCTGCTGCATATACTGTAATCTCTCACGTTCACTACTTTCAAGGAATGGATAAACAACGTTAATTGAAATGCACGTGATTCTAAGAAACGTGTTTGCTTGACGATATTATGCCAGGACTGCAAGATACCGTCACTAAGCAGAAAATGGTAATTAACGAGAACGCCATTATTGAGACAGAGGTTACAGAGATCCCACTCTCATTAGAGAAACAAAAATTCCCTAACTTCCTCGGCAAATTTCCCTAACTTCCCCGGCAAAAAATCCCTAACTTCATGGCAGAATTCCCTGACCAATCACAAACAACTTTCGTTGCGGAGAATATGGCTTCACGTTCGTGGGGGATTTAGCTATTCAAAACAGGGTTTCCCCCGACTTTCCTAGGTTTGCCAAAAAAAAATCTCGTTTTCCCCGGACGTCTAGGGAAGCCCTGAAATTTCTTGACAAGTCCAAGTTTTCCAGATACGGGGAAACCCTGGATTACTGCACAAAAATAAAAAATATATATTAAATTAATACACTAATGTTTATCCTAAAGGCCTGGCCATCAGCAATTGATCGCGAGTACAATCCATATCCACACTCAATTGAGCTTCTTGTCAATTATTAACGCTTTGCACTCCAGTGGTCCTGTCTGGGATTACAGCGCCGTCTCCGGCGGCCACCCTTCCTAATTCCATCCCATTCAATGCACTCCAGTGGCTCTGCTGGCGGGATATTAAAAAAATGGCTTTCAAATCCATTGACTCCTTTACAGTACCAAGCGCATTTCGATTAATAAAAAATTATCACAAACGTTATTAAATAGGTTTTTTTTTAATCATTCACACTTCTCATTTCAAGGTCGATATAATACAACGTGGAGTTGCTTATAGCCAATGTTGAAAATAGCCTGGAGTGCAAAGGGTTAAAATGCACGTTCCTGACATTTGCGGCTCACCGTTGCTCCAAAGTCACCACCAGAACATTATTATCAAGTGCGCTTAAATGCCTTTGTCCAATTCAAAAGAACTGTCAAACAATAAGAAGGCATGCAATAATATCCTCTTATGGTACACAATGATGGCTTTCTGTTGCTGCAGAACAATTGTTGACTGAAGTAATTGCAATGTACACACAAACAAATCGCGACTACAGGTATTTTTTTTTTTACATGGTTATCATTATCGTTTATTTTATTTTTTTACGGAAAACGACACTTTTTACGCGAGAAATCTTGTCTCAAAGGGTAGAACTTTCCTTTGTAAATGAACTGAATTTCTATGGATATGTAGACAACTTCCAAGGATATGTAGACAACTTTGGACAATAGACGAATGAAGGAATGTACGGGGTGAAAAGGGCCACGATATATACCCGGTCCGGTCTACTGCAACAAGTATAAACCAAATATTCGTGGCTATGCTAAATATAGCTGACCTCACATATGTCGAAATTCCCCAAGCTTTTGTGAATCTCTGCGACCATTACATAGAAAAACTATTTCTATATACAATTTTTTTTTAAAGAGTTTTATGTTAAATATTTTAATATAATAATAAATATCAGTTTTTAATTCGCTGAAAATGCTCCTAAAGATTTATGCTCCTCACGAATTAAAGATGTGTGAATACTTTTATGAAGAATCATCGTCGAATTATGTCGCGGAGAAAGACATTAGAAAGTTTAATACGCAAATTAAAACTATATAAAAACGATGTGGTTTCAGGGGTCTGTTCAGCACGCTGTTTTTTCCTTAATTCTTGATTTTAATTATTTATATGAATATAACTTGTAGAGAATGTGATTCATAATCACTTCTTTATGAACAAGAGTGCATTGGTTATAGGAAATGAGTCTCTAAATACAACACACAGTATGGAAGTATAAAAAAAAAAGGTCGTTCTTGAATTTTTTTTTTTTTTTTAAATAACAGAATCATCCACTTCGATAAATGGAGTTTGTGCTGTATACAACAGAGAGAAAGAGAGACTTGCATGAAGTTTAAGAAATCATGTTACGCTCACACAGAGATCTGCAACTTGGCATATTGATTAATTACCTTTTCAATTTCGCAATACGTGAGGGCGGCATTCAATTTCCAATTCCTGAGGTGGGTCGTATAACCTACAGAGGAATACAAGGAGTTGGAAGAAATCAACGCATCTGCGCTTAACCCTTTACGTCATACACACCCGAGCTCGGACTGTCTGGGCTCTAATGGGCGCAAAAGATTGAAACTTTAAAAGTTAATTGATTTTCGCAGCATGTTCTTTCTCGAGGCGTTACCTTAACGAAGCGTGAAATAATTGTAAAATGCATCGTTTTGTGTTAAAACCAATCCTAGAATGTCTTTAAAATGAGGATGTATTTCTCCAAAGCAATAACTAGACACTCCATTTGCGTATTTAACGAAAATTCCAATAAATATTGCGATTGATAAAAAAGACCCCCCCCCAATTGTTTATTTGTGCTTTATATGGCGCAAGGTCAGAATATGACCCTGTTGCGGCGGAACCTACAGTAGTTCGAGGATTCTGAACATCATAAGGCAGTGGTTCCCAACCCGGGAGTCGCGAAGAGGTTTCTGGGCAGGTGGGTGGGGTCGCCACAACTATTTTTAGTTGCAATTATTTTTATAAGGAATTTCATACCAAATGCTTCCAATGCTTTTATAGTTCAACACGGATACAAACATCGCAATATTCTACTAATGTTGTTGCTAACTTTAAATTTATAATATACATAATTAATATAATTTTATATTTAATGTGTTTTCTTTACTCTGTTAAAAATGCTTTTATTATGCAAATGTGGTGGTGATGGACAGAAAGAGAGTCGCAGGTTTTTTGGTTATTATAAAGGGGGTCGCGGATTACTTGACTACTGTAAAAATGGGTCGCAACTTGAAAAAGGTCGAGAACTACTGTCATAAGGCCATCACACGAGTTTCCTGTCCACCCGGTTATCTCCCCTTTTCGATAATCCGACATGATTCCAATTCGCATCGCCTAGAACCATCGGGATTCCATTTCCACAATTTTCAACTACGGACACACTTTCAGAAAAGTGCACTAAAATTGTCACAAGGTGCAGTGCCAGCTTTTTAAAGAGAGAAAAGGAGATATTTTATAATTAGAAAAAAAAAGTACCAAGATTGTGTTTGAAAGTTCAATAACGAATTAAAATTATTGTGTTATTATGCACATTCACACTCACGTAGCAGAGTGCAACGATTTTCAACCAGTGTGCGGTGGGAGTTAAAAAAAAAAGCGAATTTTTAAAAATAAATCTTTGATTGTTAATTTTAGAGGTACCACGATTATTAGAATTTGGTAACAAACTTTTAAATTACCTAAATCTTTTAGAGTCGTTATATCACGGTCTACTGACAAAAGATTATGCGGTCCGCGTGAAGTGGACTTGTAGGTCGGTCGCACATGCCCGCGCACATCTGACTCCAAAATCTCGGATGCGTTGTCCTTCATCTGCGAATTCTCTCAGGGCGCTGGACTATCTCATAAACAAGAGAAAGAAAACGTGGAGGCCGTGGCCAGATAAAGAGCAATGTCAAGGCTTGTGTACTGCGTAGGAGTGGACAAAGAAGAGCAGGTCAAGACAATGGCGACCTATTAATGGGATTGACTGATTGTGTAGAATGGCGTGAGGACATCAAAGGTCACACTGTGCCTCTCTCATCAATGCGACTCGATTGATATCACAAAACAACCCCTCTCGCCCGACCTTTCGGCTACTCAAACAAGAAAAACAATTCGCCCGCGGTCCGGTAACGTTTTAAGTCCATTAATCGGTTTCCAACTCTTGGGTTCAGTTTGCAGATTGCAATAATTTGAAAGTAGTCTTGAAGCAAACCGTGACGTATACATTGTTACATCGGAAACTGTTCGTTTTATGGAGCAAGGGCAATTAAGGTCATGCTGCGCCAGGGCCCACAGTTCAGGGCTGTGATAAGGTGGGTGCGAGCTGGGTGACCGCCCAGGGCTTCTAAAAAGTATAGTGCAAGTACCAAGAAATCGGTTTTTAGCGGCCCCATGCACTTCCGACAGAGTAATTGATCAATTGACCTTTTGCCTGTGACGTCACACTCCCCATAATGCCGCAACTAAATGGTGGTCAAATAAATATACACGTTATTAGTCAAATGCGTTAGCATTAGTAGCCTATGTACGTTACCACATGACCACTGCAGAGAGACTCCTAGTTATACTTGGCTGCATAAAAAGCTAGAAAAATAAACAAAAAGCTATTGTACTATTGTACTTTGTAAGTTTAATAGTACAAAAAAGCGGCTTCGTTTATTGAGTTAGCTTCATTAATTCGTATTTAATTAATTTTTATCTCTTTTTTAATTTAACTTCATTGCCTTTTATCCCAGCGTTTAAACCAGTAAAAGAACTTTATTTTGTAATGCTAAACCCTGGTCAATCTTTTTATCGTTGTGTTACGTTAAAACATTTTTAAGGGCCGCTAAAATCTGTTTTGCCCAGGGCCGCTAAAGCCGTAAGCATGGCCCTGCGCAGTTTGACGAAGGATCTGAATCTTTCGCGCCTTAGGAATGAAAACAGGATTTTCCGTACGGTAGTCAAAAATGTCGCTACTACACAACCCACTAAACGTTGTAAGAACTGCTATAATCTAAATTAATGAACTCGAAGGCCTCGACAAATCCGGTGGCCAACAGCGGCTAGGTTTTTGCAGCCGGCGAAGATGGAAATCTTTTCTTTCTAGAATCAAAGGTTTCCTAACTGAGCCGGGCGATATGTCAAGGCCAGGAGCCGTAGCATCTCAAAACTCGTGGTGTGTGTTGGGGGCTTGCCCCCCTGCGAAACACCGTTTTCTACGCCGCTAGTTAAGCCCAGCATGTATGTATGTATGTATGTATGTAGAAGGCGCATGTTAATCGAATACCGTTTGCACTCATGTGTCCCTAAAATAATGCGACTCACCAATACACATTTTGGCGGATGGGTCGCGACCAAGAAGTCTGCTACACCCCCCTGAAACTCTTAAGTCTATACACCCACTAAATATTCAAATTACAAGAAAGAAAAAATATTGCGCAAATTATTTTTCTATACTTTTTCTGCATATGTAAATTGTAATAATCTTTTATATGCAACAATTTTTCGAAGAAAAATATGGATAAAGATACCAAGGGGGGGAAAGGAACCACAGGAAGTAAAATCCTGCCACCTCAAAAATTATCAACTGTCCAGTTGGTTGTAGTTTTATGGCGCAAGGACATTTTGCGCCAATCAAGGTGAGATCGTACAAACAGTATGAAATAAGAATAAATTAAAACTAAAATGGTAAAACTACATTGGATATAATGTATTAAATTAAACAAACGAAACGATGTAAAAAATCAAATGAGATGCAAGGAGCCAATCAACCGTCCGTTAATGGACTAAATAACCAAGAAAGAATGCTTGAATTTTGTTTTCCTCCGAGTGAAAAAACGAACTTTGTTGTGTAAATATGGACTAATTATTTCATTGCTACTGAATATTTTATTTCGTTTCTTTTCTGGTATGTTTTATAAGAAAATTAAAATCTTGAAGGCAAATTTCAGACCTCCCCAAACAAAGTTTGACCCCCCCCCACCAGCAAATATTCTGGAAGACACCTTGGTTGCAACCTAAAGTCGAGTATCACAGTTTTATGGAGACGAGTTCGTACCTCGTAGAAGACAAGCGCATAAATAAATCATTGTTCTTCAAACGAACCCAACATCACCGTTAGTTCGTTAATTCGTATAAAAAACCAGTTCTCTCATCCGCAATAGGAATGGGAAGAGTTTAAAAAACAGTAATAAAAAAAAATGAATTTCGTGCACGCATCTCGGGACGAGGAGACGTTTTTTTTCTTCGTCCATCAAAAGTGGAGAAGAGTGGATACCTCTGTACCAATGGGAATAGAGAGGGGAGGGAGCAACGGAGTCGCAGTGGAGAATTTTGAACAGAATACGTCGACCCCAAGGCCAAAAAGAGAATGGAATTGACCTTTGCTTTAGAGCATTTTTTTTTTTAAATATATATACCTCGATGCTCAGCTGTGTGGTCTTTCCCCCCCCACGGCTGGAAAAGGAAACGCAACGAGATAAGAATTTCAATATTTCTCTCCCACCTTTTTATAACCACGGGCGCCGTTAGCGGGGAGGACCTGTTGGTGTTAGGGTTCCAAATCCCCATTCAGTTTCAAACAAAATGCCTTCTACTGGTATATTGTCCCCTCCAATATTTTTAGGCCATAAGCGCCAATGTCCATAACCATTTTAAGTCTGTAGTTCAAGTACAGCTACATTGCATTTTTCTAGACCTCTCGACAGTGCACACTGTGGACACGTGATGCTTGTCTTCTTTACGCATGAAAGCAGGATGCCACTTGCTCCCGCCTGGGAATTATTCGGCAGCCAGGTGTCACCACCGGGGTTACAGCGCCGCCTCCGGCGGCCACCCTTCCCAATGAAACCCTTGCACCGTCCCCCCCCCAGGTAAGCTAAGAAATCTTACAGAAAAACATCCATTTGCCATACTTGATGGGGAGGGAGAGGTTCTTCATTTGGCCGGTTGAATTTTTTAACGGAGACAGCAAAGGCCATTCTGAGCCAAAACCAGATGCGGAGGCCCACACGGTTCTGACGGTGTACACTTCATTTTTTTTTTAATACTTTCATCTTAAGAATATAGGTGTCACAGCCAGGGGCCGACCCCCGGAGTGCTGGTCCATTGGAGGCCCCTGGACACGCTTATAAAGATTGGATATAAATCTGAAAAATGTACGCACCCGCTATTCCCATTTAAACATATAGGTAAGAGTATGCTTTTTTTGATGAACTTTTTGAACTCACAAAAATCTCGCCCCGGAGGCTTTCTTGTGTTGACCATATTTGGCAATTGTGTTATCCCTGCGGAGGGTAATAATACCTTAACACCTTTACATACGGAGAAAGAGAGCGTTGTTTCCTGTCCTCATTCGTCTAGCGGTCCAAGACACTCCGGGCTAAACGGAGGGACCCTGGTTCGAATCCAGGATGGGGAAAGCGTCTCTTTTTCTCCAAAATTACACAAGCTCTAGTTTGAGCTGTATATACGTGGGTGGCAAAAATTATTGTACAGTGCTTTTTGATCCCAGTTTCGCGTGAACGTCGGATATCAAGGAGTGGCATTTGCATAGTTGAAGCTGTGAAAGTTTTGGTAAAAGAAGCAAACAGTGTGTGTGGCATTAGCGCACCAATTTCGTGCTTTTGGAAACACTGCGGCTCACGCCTATAGCATTCGTAATCAATTGAAAAAAATTACAATGCTACGGTTTTATCAAGATGTAAATGGACGAAAGATAAAATATGTTGCGAAAAAACGTGCAATACAGGTAAAAAATAACACACGCTAAAAATCATCTCCAAAATTTTAAAGCCATTTATGATGAAATATAGCCAAATTATAGCTTAATTAAGCAGTGAAATTGCAAGACCAGCAACAACGAAAAAAAAAGAGTCAAGTTTAGTTATTCTCAAAGCTACATCTATAGTCATAATTATTGTAATTGTGGATATCAGCTATGATTTCGCTGGTTTCGCTTCGGATCGTAAATCCGAAGGAGGAAGAAAAAATGATTCTTTTTTGTATTAACTTACTATTTTATCACGTTCAATAAAAATTTTAGGGACTCCTCTTTTCATGGGACCTGAGCGCGGGCCCCTTGCCATATTCTGGCCCTGGTCACAGCACTACGTAAAATACCTCAAACCTTACTAGTTTCAACGGCAGAGAATGAATAGTGGCCAGCAAGACGTTGACTGAGTGCAACCGCCGAAACTTATATTTCCTACAACCAGCTTCAGTCAGCCTTTGAAATCCTTGGATCAATAATTTTACAACTCCACAAAGACGAGAAACGTTGCTACAAACCCATAATTATAAAAATATCAATTTCTTTTGTAATAATCAAAAACACAGTAAATTCTTTTATTAACGACTTTCAACGGACTTTAAAAAAATAAATAAACGTTAAACTTAAAAAGTCGCAAATCGGAATGTACATATGAAGAATTTGCCGGAACAGCAGAATACTGTCGCTAAATAGAAATAATCGTAAATCAAAACGGCGTTGTTGAGAAAATGCACCGAAAATTATTGTTATTATTTTTTTTTAAAATGCAAATTTGGAATTAGGTCTTCGGTAAACGGCAAGCACGTTAAGTATCTTACTTTCGTAAACCGGTGGCTGGTCACTGTTATAAAACCTAGATTTTTATCTTTAGGTAGAGCGTATAGACGCGTTTCGGTCAGACGTCGCTGTCCTGCACCAGCAATCGACCGGAGCGAACTCCAAGTGATCACAAGAGTGTTGTCGTTCCCCACTTCTGTATGTTCCGTCTGAAGATGTCAAGTCTGTCCGCCTGGTAGAACCTAGCCCATTTTCAACAAGGGGACGATTGAAGGAAGGCATTCACGTCCAATATTGAAAGCGAGATATAGTTTTTAGCCATAAGTTCTCCTGGTAGACACACAGAGAACTCTTCTATTGGATAAAACCTTATTGACGCAAGAGAAGTCAGAAACACTTACTAACTAATAATAACAACTCCCGCCGCATTTGAAACCGGCAAGACTTTGACCAGTTGGCCACTATAAACACGAAAGGGTGAATTGCACGCTAAAACACGTTTAGTCCAGAGTTCCCCCTTATCCGACACCGAGATTCGCATTCCTCGGCAAATCGTTAAGCCCCGTCGCGGCATTGTTTTAGCCGTCCACGACGCATAAAACAAAAACAGAAAAACGCATTCATTGGTGAAAAAGGAAGGCCGCGTGTGCCGTTATCCGGTGGCTCAAATTGGATGGTCACGTTGGCGATTTATAAATGACCCAATTATCGCGATGACAGAATTATCGCGCCATCTCAACACCAAACTACATGATAAGAAGCCAAATCGTAATTTTACGACTACGTGTGAAAAAAAAAAATCCCTTCTAATATCCCACAGTTTATGGAGGGTAGAAAAGGGTGGAGGTAGATATTTGGATACAAAAAAAAAGGAGCGGATAAAGGGCATAGGCGTATCCATCCAGGAGGCGATTTTGGGGGTTGTTACCCCCACATCGCAATGAAATTTTCCATACTTAACACGGGAGTATATCAGTTGTAGCTCTGTAACCCCTCCCATTAAGCCTATAATCCCCCCCCCCTATGTTTTTGCCTACGCCTATGATAAAGGGGATATACCAATGGCTCAAAGCATAGCTATTCAAACAGTCATCCGCTCATTAGTTCATACATATAGGTAATGGACAGGATTTAATACTAAACGTGACGGACGAACCATAAACGTTCGAGCTTATTCGAAGAATAGTCAATTCAAACCACTGATTTCTTTCTATGATTCGAGATACGTTCGGACGGATTGTTTGTAGTTCGATGTGGTACTGACAGTCACCTGAGGATGGGACAGATGACACCACAAAACGCTGACCTTTCAATAACAAGTGATCATGTCAACTTACTGAGAACTGAACCAGAGTGCGGCAAGTACAAAGGAGGGTTTAGTAACTGGATCAGTGGCGTAGCTACCGAAATTTGGAGCCCCAATGCAATCTCGGGTGGAGCCCCCGCATATCGGGATCACAATTGTGCTATCTAAGAAACCTCGACTGAAAGCCTCCACCCACACAGCAAAGGGCTGGCGGTGCAGCTACCATTAGCGCTACTCACTTAACTGGATTACTCCCCAAATTATACAGCGCTTAAACCTACAATTTGAGAATCAGAATCTTTTTAGGAATCCAGAGCAATTTCCAGACTAATCCGTTTTTTTTTTTTTTTTTTTTTAAACTGCATGAGTTCCCACTCAAATTGGAGGGAAAAATCAGTGACTGGGAGAATTTGATTAAGTACAAGAAAGCACCACTTACGGAACTGTTGTGGTTGTTTTTCTATATTAGCCAATGTTAATTTTTGTTTATGGGGGTATAAAATGGCCAAAATATTGCTATATTGTAATACTTGAACCCGCCCTTTTCTCTGATCTTTTCAGAGAAATTCCCTGATCAATTACAAAACTTTGACCTAAATTTCGGTTACGAAGGAAATGGCTTCAAGTTTACGGGAGATTCAGCTATTCAAAAAAGTTTTCCCTGACTTTCCAAAGTTTAGACTAAAAAAACTTGTTTTTTCTCTGGGCTCTGGGGGTGACCGAATTTCCCGAGAATTCATGGTTGCTTGGGGAATTGCATTGCCACCACTTCGTTTTCATGGCAGAAAGTTATGACCGAGGCTCGACAAATCTGTTCGCCATTGGCACCTAGATTTATGTAGTTGGCGAACAGAAAATCTTTTCTTACTAGGCTCGGTCGTTTCTTTCTTGAGGCCTAAGGCATAGTCGCCGTGTTTCCGTTGGCTCATATATAAGCCTCGGATACGTTTTCACGAAGCAAAGGTAGCCTAAGGCCTGAGATTTTTCCTATAATCCGAGCCTCTGTTACCAAACCCCGGACTACGGTGGGCATAAAAACAGCAAGCGCTCCACGATGTCATTGGGAATCGAATCCGGGTTAATGGTACGATAGGAGAATGCGTTGCCACCGAGGGGTCAACTCCTAACTTAAAAGAGTCCAGCTAGAGCTGAACAATAAATAGTTTCTTGCAAAGGACGTCTAACAGAAAACCTGAACTTGGATTTAATACCCATTTCCGGCATGCACGCGTCACGGAAAACGCACGTGGATTCAGGTTGGTTGGCTGTACTTTGATGGGGCAAGGGCCTTTCTGAGCCAATACGTGACTCAAAGCTCGCATCCTCGGTGCATTATTAGTAGAGCCAGATACCGTTTTACGACGATTATCAATTATGATTAATCATTACAATTATGTATAATCACTGACGCAGGGTGAGTGGCGCAAAATTCCAACATTGGACTGGTGAAAGGAGGGGCTAACGGGGCGCACAATACTTAACCCGTCATGGGCGCTGACAAGCCATGCTATGCCGCCATGTATAATCAATGCCCGTTCATGCCACACTATATATTCGTTTATACCAGTGGTTCCCAACTCAATTTAAGCCGGGGACCACTTTGAAAAATTCTCACGAGTTGACAGCTAAACCTTAATATAAAAGGAAGTCGGGTCTTTTTCGGGGGCAATGTGTATACAACATGGTCCTTTGGAAACAAAGAAAAGAAAAAAAAGAAATAAACAGAAGAAAAAAAAAAATCTAATGATAATACAGTCAAACGTCGTTAAGACGAATTACTTTTAATACGAACCGTTGTATGAAGTTCCGTCAGATTGTAAAATACTACAAATATACCATCAATTTCATTTTTATATTTAATTTTAATATTTAATAATAATTTTTATAAGTATTTTTTAATCGTTTTTTTAAATAATGTAAAAAAAAAAAAAGCAGGCGCATGGTTATCACGCTGCCCCAGAACCAGCCGAATCTGAAACTGTCTCTTGGGGACTCAAACCTCGGAATACGGATTGTTAAGATGCACGCGCTCACACACACAAGTTCAATATCATACTTTATTAATGAAAGAGTACCCCTGTGCATATTAACAATACTACTAATCATAAGACGCATCGATGGGTGAAAAATGAAAAAAAGCGATTATTCAGTTTTCAAACAAATTTACAATGATGGATAAGAGTCGAACGTGTCACAACGAAAGCAGCATTTATAAAGCAGAGTATTGAATATCGGAACTAAGACTGACCCCAGTTCTGATAACAGAAATTTCATTAAAAACCGGGGGGTAATAATAAAAATTTTTGTTAAAATTAAGCATAATAATTTAAATGAACTGCAAATTTTTAAAATAGCCGATTATAACAATGACAGTCATGGCTTCCCACTGATAAAAACGGTTCTGATAACTGCAAGTTTAGATAACAGACGTTTTACCGAGTGCAGTGGCGCAAAAGTCGTGTTGCGTTAAACGAGATGTAAGCTACCTTTTCGCCATCTCCTTATTTGGGAGTCAGCGAGGAGACATCGGCGTGTTCGTTGTTTCCGGTCTAAGTGCCAAATCCCAAGACTAACCATGTCCTCAAGGGCCTTCGCCTTCCCATTCCTCTCTTGCTGGTTTCCTACCTTTCTCACTCTTTATATAGAAGATGGTTTTCTTCTTCTTCGGGAAATCTCCAAGCCAAGCAATATCTTCTCTAATTTTCTTATCTGAGATGCAACTCATATATACATAAATTCCCTTCTTTGCATGTACATAGAATGACTCCATGTGCACATAAATTCCATGAAAACGCCAAATACTAGGACCAAATCAATTACGTCGGTCAGGGGGTCAACTTTATTTTGTGAAAAACACCTATTTGTACTTTTTAATTGTCATTTTGCAAAAGTTAAAACTATGTGAAGGCCCCTCTCAGTAGCGTAGCAGTTAAAAAAAATTATGCGGGGCTTAAATAACTTTAAAGACGACCACGTGGCGGGGCCTTAGAGAAAGTGATGTGTTCTGACAGCCAATGGTGGGGAGGCTTGAGCCAGCAATCCCCCCCTTTCTTACGCCACTGACCTCCCTCGTGTTGCAAGTAATCGGTCTCAAAGACCCTTTCTTAAGTGAGATTGACAGCATGCGTGACTTACGTATGTACTAGCCAACGAATCGAGGACAAAAGAATGAAATTTGGCAAAGAAAGTCAGTTGCCCCGGGTGGGAAAAACAACAGACAACACATTGGAAATTAGAGACCCTTCAGAAATTGGTCAGCCGACATCTTGGAGCGCTGACTAAAGTCATAAACCATGATAATGACAGCGGAGACAATTGCTCGCTTGTCACGCATTGCGAACGCAGGTACAAAATGTAGGCCGACGGCAGGAAAACGAGCATGAAATGGGTTTATAAGGAGGGTGCGTCACGTGCTGCCACCCCTCCCCCGCACGCATGCGCCAAATTGTAATGCAATGGATATATTTTAGGCTGTCTCGTTTTTAGCTAAGAACAGAGCCCTTTTACTCCCCTGCTTACTGGGTCAACACTTCCTGCATACGTATGGGGTGTACCCTTACGTTGGGGGTGTTGACTGGGTCCTCTCAAAAGGAACATAACTTGGATTGTTGGAGAGCGCGAGTCCTATCGCCCATGAGGGCGCACCGGCGGCCCAGTCCGCCCCTGCCCTCATGAGTCGAGACGTCAAGCTCATGGTTCAAAGGTCAATTTTAAAAGCTTTGGGAGAGTTAAAAATGGTAAAGAAAGTTTACGATTTTTAGGAAGAAGAGAAGATAATGTGTCATCTTCCCAGAAAATGAACGCTTGGTTTGGGGCTTCATATCAGTCTGTACGCAATAAAAAGGGTAAGGTAAAGGTCTTCCGTAAATGCAATAATGATGGCTATTGTTAACGTTGAAAACCTACCGAGTTATTAGTCCACTTGCCGGGCGGAGGCTCTACCCACTGTATTAAATTGATATCAGATCAATTTAATAATGGTTTCGCAATTTGGTTTAAAAAGTAGTCCATGCACTACACCATTCTGCGAAATAACCGGCTTCAGTAAATAGTCTTTATATACGTTCGTAAGAGATTAGATATTGTCGTTCGTAGCTCAGTAGGCAGAGACTCCGCCCCGCAAGTGGAAGGTCGTGGGTTCAGGTCCCACAGAACGCAGAAACATTTCTTTTCTTTCGGACGTTTCACCATCTAATCACGCCATAACATCGGCGCTGGTATCACTACGCCAATAAACGTTGATTAATATTGTTGTTTAATTTAAGCTACTAAAGTTTCGCACAAACAAACAGCCAGCCGAATTGGAATAACATACACTCGCCTGCTTTTGCACTTGAAAATTGCAGGACTAATTGGTCTCGGCTGAACGGACGGCAATGCGAATTCCGAATCACAATACACGTTTACAGCAATGCAAACTTGTACCTCTGAGCTCACATACCAATTGCTCATAACAATCTGAAACACACCAACGGAATTCTAATGAATGGATTGTCTTTGGTTTCATACGAACACATTAATTAATATCAGCCAAGGACGACCATAGATAGACGACACAGGGGGTGGGGTTGAACCCCTTACCATTTCCCAATTTACTTTAAATAGACCCATCATCACCTAATACGAACCAGAACCACTATCTTCTTACAGCGAAAACGATACAAAACACAGTGTTCCCAACCTTTTTCAAGCCGCGACCCACTTTTATAGTAACCAAGTAATCCGCGACCCTCTTTTATAGTAACAAAAAATCCGCGATCCTCCCACTGTGTCCGCCGCCACCACATTTGCATCATAAAAACATGTTTAACAGAGTGAAAAAACACACTATATACAAAATTATATGGCATTAATTATATACATATATTAATGCATATTATAGATATAAATTTAACAACCATTAGTAGAATATTGCAATGTGTGTAGCCATGTTGAAATATAAAAGCCTTGGAAACATTTGGTATGAATATATATGGTCCTTATAAAAATAATTGCAACTAAAAATAGTTGCGGCGACCAGCTGGTTGAGAACCACTGACAATAGGAAGAAGTTTTTACCTGTGAGAGAGTGTCGCTAGATAGATATCAAATCAACAAGATGTCCCGCTGCGTCACAGGGACGAAAGTTGTGGATGAGTCTGTCGGCAACGAAGTAAGTCGACACTAGATAGAGAGAAAAAAAAAAGAATCGATGATTTTGGGAAAGGAGGAGGGAGACTTTTTAGGAAACGAGGTGCGAGGAAAAGGAAGATTCGGCCACCCCAATTTCATCCATAATGAAACGCATTTGCATGTCAAAAGTACTGAAACGAACGGAAGAAACCAACCCCCGGATGGGAACGGCATGTTCAACACCGAAGTGGACGGGAAGTCCAGACAATCATAGGCCAAGCAGATTACCTGGGAGGTAGCAGCCAAAGGACTTCTGGAGCGAGGAAATCTTCCCATGTAGAAATAGGTCGAACAACTGTGTTCCTGCCACTCAAGCATCTTGGGAGAATAGTAAACAACTAGGAACGATGAAAAATCATTCAGAAAATCGGTGGGGCCCGCAAACTTCGGTTGTTTAATGGTCGGTGGCAGAAATTACGAACACGGGAGAAATAACTGCGCGGTTACAAATAAATCCTTGGTGCACAATGGCTCAATTATTGTCATCTTTAAAGAAAGGGTTTTGTGATATTTAAAAAAAAAAAAAATCGCCAGTTGAGATAGAGTTACGTCAGTCCGTCCAGCATCGTCTCCCCACACCCTTCGCAAACTCCGTAGTAAGCAAGTAAAAAATCGCCTAAGGTGGATATTTCGATTTAGCGGGTTTCGATTAACATTAATCCACAACTCTCTAATTCTCAAGTAACTGATTAGATTTTCAACGTCAAGAATAGCCTTCACTATTGCATTTACGGAGGACCTTTACCTTACCCTTTGTATTGCGTATGGACCAAAAAACCAAAAGCAATAAAGGGTTCAACGTCTATAGAAACTCGCTAATAATCGCAAACTTGTGGATGTTTTCAAAATCTGTAATGGCCTAATGCAAATGTGCGTTCAGCTTGTAGAGCGAAAGATCAGCGACCGTCATACTGCGTCGAGACCAACAATTTTCCAAAGAATGTAAACCTCTGTCGCCTACGCTGGTGTTTCTCAACCTTTATGAATCCGCGGCCCGCTAAATTTTTTTATATATATATATATATATGTAAGACGAAGGCCCGGAAAATTCTCATTTTGTAAGATGGAGGGTCGGTATCGAAAAATGTACTCGTAAATACCCCTTTTTTGAAGTTTATAGATTAAACTATAAATATGAATAATTAATTATGGCATAATATAATGAGTATCTGTATACCCGCTTCTATTAATATGCACTTTTCTGGTACACTTTCTTGCTGACTGGACGCTGGCATTTGCGACACGTTGTTTTGTTCAGTTTTAAGAACAGAGAAGGATGCTCCGCACATTGTCATAATCGGCTTGAAGGCAATTTTTACGACAGGTTATAATGAGAGGTATGCCCGTTTTTGTATGATAAAAGATTTCGATGTCTTAAAACTTTCGTTCATTCATGAATACTCACATATTTAAAAAAAATACACGGCTTAATCAGTTGTGGCTTTGCTACCATCCATACTTTGTAGGCATTTTCAACATCAAACTGATTTCAATTTATCCATTGATGAAGTCATAGAAGACTTCCGTATGACGGCCACTGACATAGAATTGTAGAAACTTTTAATTTTCAGTGCTTTTGCTTTTTAGCGAAAATAGGATTAAATTTTTTCACAAAATATAATATCCTTTCGCAAAAAAAAAACAAAAACTTACGCAGCTTAAACTCTGGTCTTAAACACGTTCGTCTTAACGAGGTTCGACTGTCCACATTTTAGCATAATACACTGAAAATTGAGAAATGATTTCTCTTACAACATATTTATGTCTATTGTAAGGGAAATAATTTCTGAGCTTTTGGTTTGTTCAATCTATATTTTGAATTTCATGATGCCATTCCCCAACACAAGTAGGTAGCCTTGTGCTAAATGTTTTCGGATGCAATCTTTCGATTGTATTTTCAATTATCTTATTGCCTTGCAAATTGGCATTCACAATGCCTCACGATTGTTTTCACATCAAATTTCACAATCGAGAAATTTTGTTTTCCCTAAAATTCTCGATTTCTATCTACGTTTGTGAATTTGCCTTGACCACGCAATAATTATCTCCTCGCGTTCTATTGTAAGGCAATAACGATACACTCACGCAAAACTGATGTCATGACAAAAATTGTCGAAAGTCACGTAACATGCGAGTCCGTGAAACAAGTTCAAGACAAAGTTCTCAATCCACCGCACTGCACAATTTTTTCAAAATTACGCCAAACGAAGTGGTCAGCGTTAAAACTACTACAGCGGCTATTGCAAAGCTATTATACTAAAACCATTATTACATCATACAGGGACACGAATGTAGTTTTTTATTTTAAACAGAACCTTCCGATTTTAAACTTCTGAGAGGAACGGTGCATGTCGTTTTCTGTCGTTACCCGTACGATTCAAAATAAATATCGAGTTCGAACAAAAAGTAACGAGTAGATCGAAATACTGTAGATCAATTTGATTTAACTCTCCCCACAACGAAGATCTTTGACATTGAACGGAGCAAAGCGCCAACTTTTTGCATTTCTCACATTATGATTAAACAGAATTTAAACGGCGGAAAAATTATGACAGTTTCTTAACGACACACCACGTTTAGCGGATCAAATGGGCCTTACAAACACTAAATAATTGAAATTAAGAACACACTTCATCACATCCATCGACAAGATAAATTCACATAAATTCCAAGTTTTAGGCTTGCACTGCACATGCACCGAATAATAAATTGTGTAAATAAATTATAAACTCACCCATAAAGCACAAATAACTTATGATTGTAACAAGCATTTGATATAAATTCATGCAAATAATATACCAATGGTGATTACATACATATAATGATTACAACTTTTGAAAATGGCGAAAAAAAATTTTCGTAAGAAAAAATAATCATTTACAACCTGTAAGGAAAATATAAACTCAACATGCAAATTCACGAACTGCGAGCCTGTTAACTAATTTGCACATGTGTAGTTTTATACACATCATATGATACATGTAGGCTATCATATGGATCCAATGTTGTGATGAAAATTGCGTTTTGTGAGTATGCATTGAGGAAAAGAACTAAATGAAACTTACGCCAGAAAAATATATTTGCTGCCTTGCAAGGGACAGTCAACAAGAGGACTAGCCCGTAAAATAGGGCGCTCACAAACTGCTGTCCAAACTGTCATCGAAAAAGGTGATAATTGTGGAACCCAAAAAAGATCAGGTAGACCACCAAAACTGTTACCCCGGAACCACAGGCACGTTCAAGCTCTTGCCACTTATGAGCAGGTGTCTACTCCCAAACTTGTACGTGTATTTTCAACATCTGTATCCCACCAAACTGTGTGAAAAAGTAAGCTTGAACGTGTGAAGTTCAGGAAAATAAAAGCAAACCGAAACTTACTACTAGTCATAAGTTAAATCGGCTCGATTGGTGTAAAAAAAAAAACTGTGAAATAGTGTCATGAGTGGGATGAAATGGTGTTTTCTGATGAAAAACATTTTTCTGTCTGGATGGCCCTGATGGATATTCGTTAATTGGCATGATTGCCACGAATTCACACTCAGCCACAGATAAAGCTGAGTAGAGAACAAAAAGGTGGCGAAGTGATGGTATGGGAAGCATTCGGAGCAGGAGGCAAAGCAGACATCGTATTCCTTCAGGGCACTATGAACTCCAAAAATATCAGGAATTAATGTATGATCTCTTAATCCCATCTGGGCCTCTTTTACGCAGCCCGAATTGGAAGTACCAACAGGATAATGCCAGTCTATATGCATCAATGCCCACCAAGGAGCGGTTTGAACGATAAAAGCCTGATGTGATGCCATGGCCCTCGCGTTCTCCAGACCTGAATCCAGTTGAAAATGTGTGGGGTTTTATGGCAAAGGCTGCATATTGGCGCAACAAGCAATACCATCATGTAAGTGATCTCCAAATAGAAATTTCAAATGCCTGGGACAACATAGATTTAGGTGTTTTAAGAAAACTACTTCAAACAATGCCTGACAGAATGATACATATTACTGAAAAGCAAGGAGAACCGACTTGCTATTAATTTCTGATTTCCTGAAATTTTCCACATTGAATTTATGTTTCTTTACAGGTTGTAAATGATTATTTTTTTCACGAACAAAATTGTTCACCATTTTCAAAAGTTGTAATTGGTATATATATAATCACCATTGGTATATTACATGCATAAATTTATATCAAAAGCAATTATTGCAATCCTAAGTTACTTGTGATTTATAGGTGAGTTTATAATTTATTTACATAGTGTATTCCATCTATATATATATCCATTCTTTCAGATCTGCGTGTGGGCCTGCATATAATCTTCTATCAATATCATCCTCCTAATTAAGGAACCTTATAATTTTATAATCATTACAGAAAACGTTTATGTTATAGTCGAGTATATCATCAAGGTTATAATGTAAATACAAAACAAAGTGAACCCAAGAACTATAAAACATAAAAAAAAACCCTGAAGGACTCCACTCCCTTACACCAAAACCAATCCCATACCCATCAAAGAAAAGCCTTCAGGGTTGGTGAGTTAGTCGTGAAGTATTATCGACCAAGTTACTGTCTGCAAACCAATCCTGTGTCTTTTTTTGTTTTTGAACAGTGTTAAATAATTAGTAGTCAGCTAACGGTGAAACATGTTAAGTTTCTGATGTATAAAAACCATACAGTGACATTATTTTGCTCAATATCTCTTTCAGGAACATCGAAGTTCTCTAACATAATATTCCACAATAAAATTCCATTATTTTGTTAATCTTTAATAAGCATTAAGTATGGGCATTCCGCAAGGTCATTGAAGCCCAACCTTTCAGTTTTTAACTTTTACATCACTTTTAAAATATGTTTAGCTACAAAAGAGTAGCCCGGTAATACACACACACACACACATATATATATCATCATCATATTCAACCATTATCTATCCACTGCTGGATGAAGGTCTCTCCAAATGCTTTCCACACAAGTCTATCCTGAGCAATTCGCTTCCACGTCACCCCAACCTGTTTTCTTATTTCATCCACCCATCTAGTTTGAGGACGTTTTCTAGGTCTTCGGTGGTCTCTTGGAATCCAGTTCAGAATTTCTGTTGTCCATCGTTGATCAGTTCTTCTTGCAATATGCCCAGCCCATCGCCATTTCAGCCCTTTTACTTTAACAATGATGTCCTCTACTCTAGTTTGCTCTCTCACCCAAGTGTTTCTTTTTCGATCTCTCCTAGTTATTCCAAGCATGCACCTCTCCATGCTCCTTTGCGTTGTCTGTAACTTTCGTATTGCTCCAACTGTTAGACTCCATGTCTCTGATCCATAAGAGAGGACTGGCAATACACACTGGTTGAAGACCTTTCTTTTTAGACACAAAGGCAATTTCCCCTTCAGGATAAAACTGTTTCTTCCAAATGCACTCCAGCCAAGTTTAATACGTCTGTTGAGTTCTTTCATAATGTTGCCATCCATTGAAATCAGCTGGCCAAGGTAAATATATGAATCAGCAATTTCTAGCTCAATGTTGTCAACTTGTATTTTTGTTTCCTCTACGAAATTATTGAACATGATCTTAGTTTTTTGTAGGTTCATCTTGAGTCCAACTTCTTTACTTCTAGTTGAGAGCTCCTGTACCATGTCTTGGAGTTCTAATGGGTTCGTTGAAAAAATAACAATGTCATCAGCAAACCGCAAATGATTTAAATATTCACCATTTATTTTTATTCCCTTGTTATTCCAATTTATCTGCTGAAAAATCATCTGTAAAGCTGAAGTAAAAAGTTTTGGAGAAATGGTATCTCCCTGCCTCACCCCTTTGCCAAGTTTGATAGTTTTGGTATCTTTATGTAACCGAAATTTTGCACTTGCATTTTTATACACACGTTTCACCATGTCAATGTACACATCCTCAATGTCTGTTGATCTTAAAGAGTTGATGACTGCTGATGTTTTAATAGAGTCAAAGGCCTTCTCATAGTCAATAAATGCCACACACAATGGAAGTTCATATTCATGTGTTCTTTCAATTAATTCTCTTAATACTTGAATATGGTCCACTGTACTGAATCCACTTCGAAATCCAGCTTGTTCTCTTGGTTGAGCTGCATCTAATTTTTTCTGCAGGCGATGTGTTAGCACTTTTGTGAAGATTTTATAAATAGCAGGTAACAAGCTAATTGGTCGGTAATTTTTCAAATCCTCTTTATCACCTTTTTTATGCAAAAGAATTACTGTTGCAGAATCCCATTGGTTTGGTATGTTACCGCTGTTAAGACATTTGGTAAAGAATTTTGCAAGTATGTCTTCTACATATTCTCCAGCTTCTTTTAGGATATCTAATGTAATACCATCATCACCAGGGGCTCTTCCTTTCTTCATACTTTTTATTGCAAATGAAACTTCTTCTTTTAAGATTTTAGGAGCTGTTCCTTCGACTATTTCAATGTCTTCGTTTAATCCACTGTTACTTTCGTATAGATTTTTGTAGAATTCTTCAACTCTTCTAAGTATTTCTTCCCTATTTCTTGTTACGGTGCCATCCTCTCCTTTTAATGCAATGATGTGTTTCTTCCCAACAGATAAACTTCCTTTAACAACCCTAAGGCTCTTGTTATTTTCAATGGCTTTCCTTACTAGCTCACAGTTGAATTTTCTTATGTCTTCTTTCATGCTTTTGCGCAGAGTTTTACAAAGTTCTATGTACTCAATCCTGGAACTGGTATTTTGATTGTCCACCTTCATATCTCTTCGCCTTTTCATGAGCTGTTTCGTCTTCTCAGATAATTTGCTATTGTGCTTTTTACAGGTTACACCACCAATTTCCCCAGCAGTTTCAACTATTGTCTTAACAATGTTTTCATTTGCTTCTGAGATATCACTTTCATCAATAAGTCCTTCCAGTGCAGAAAAGCGATTTTTTAATTCCAACTTGAATGCCTCGGTATTTTCTTTTAATTTCTTTAAATCCACCCTCTTACTTACTTGTTTCCTAATGAGCTTCTGTCGTTCTAATTTAGTATTTAAGTGCACTTTACATCTCACCATTCGATGATCACTTCCAGTATTAAATCTGTTCAGTACACTGCAATCTTCAATAATTGATTTCTTGTTTGCCAGGATATAGTCAATTTCACTAGTTCCCCCATTTGGGTGTTTCCATGTCCATTTTCTTTGCGGTTTCTTCTTAAAAAATGAATTCATGATGCTAAGATTTTCAGCTTCTGCAAATTCGATGAGTTGATCGCCACGTTCATTCCTTTCCCCATATCCGTATTTACCAACCGATGTCTCTCCTTGTTCCTGTTGTCCAATTCTTGCATTGAAATCCCCCATGATGAGCTTGATATGTTGTTTCCCTTTGGTGTGTAACTCTTTGATTTCTTCATAAAATTCTTCAACCTCTTCGTCGGTATGGCTTGATGTTGGTGCATATACCTGTACTATTTGAAGTTGGTATCGCTGGGTTAGTTGAACAACGAGCCTCGCTGCTCGATCTGACGTGCTTTCGACTTCAAGAAGGTAGTCTTTAATTCTTTTGTTGATTAAGAAGCCAACACCACTTGTTCTTCCAGTTTCCGTTCCTCTATAATAAAACAAATGTCCACTTTTAAGTTCCACCAACTCTTCACCTTTTCTTCTAACTTCACTGAGTCCTACAATGTCCCATTTGATCTTGTCAAGTTCTTCTTCCAATTCCTGAAGTTTTGCTTCAGAAGCAAGGGATCGTCCATTAAACGTAGCCAAGGTCAATAACAAACGGCAGCCTGGGCCATTCCAGTGATTCTTAGCACCCCCTGCTTTCATGCCACACTGACCGCTGCCTTGATCAGGAGCACTCCAGCACCTGGAGACTAGGGGCCATGGTTTCTGGTGTGTCAACATAATGGAGGAATTAGCCATAATTTCACCACGCTGGCTAGACGGGTTGGTGAATTAGCCCTCCCCTTCCGCCTTTCTATCCGTGTAGCAAATATTAATTTGCCACATAAATAGAAAGCTCAGCCTGCACCACTTGAAGGCGGGGTAGGACACTAGGTTACTGGCCTGGCCGGTTCCACACATCGTCACATACGTTCAGCGTGTGGGTCTCCTTCCAGTTAGATACCAGCAACCCTTTTGCAGGCCATATATATATATATATTCTTTCTTTCTCAGAAAGTAAGTCTCGAGCAGTGATAATATTTTAATAACATAAGAACAACCTAGGCTGGATTCCAACACAGTTAACTCCAGCACTGACTGTCCCATCCCACTTCAACAGACCTGCAGTGCAGAAGAGGACCATCTACTATAAAGAATAAGAAAAAGCAAAATAGTAAGAAATTATGAGGAATATTAAAATTAACAATAGAAAGAAAAGCCCTTAAGGATATTGCCGCCCTTGGTTTGACTAGAGGTGCCCTAGAAAGGAAGTAACGGAAGTGCAAATGTTATGCCACTGAACCCAAACTGGGAAATAGCATGGAAGAAGTTACTTTACTATCACTGTCAAATCATGAAAAAAGAAAAGTATTTAACCCGCGAGCAGGCGTGGGGTGTGTTTCACACCCCACAACTTACAATTTGTGAAAAAAAAACGCCCACCCTTGCTTCTGAAACTGACCGAACTCTTTCCTGTTGCCTTCAAAGTCACAATCTTTTTGGGTAGGGTATCAAAAAGAAAATTTCTCTTATTCTGTTGTCATCGTTTCATCAAAAACGTCCGTTTTTACAGGGTGTACAGAATAAGAGTTTAATAGTTCGTTTGGATTTTTTTATGGCGCAAGAGCATCTAGTATAGCCCAGATGCTCTTGTGCCATAAAAAATCCAAACAAACTATTAAACTCTTATTCTGTACACCCTATAAAAACGGACGTTTTTGATGAAACAATGCTATATAATCAAATGGGGTACTTTGCACCCCATCTGATTCTCGCATCCCTAGAATCGACACGCCTGCTTCCAGGTTAAGTGGAAAAGTACTGAGTTTAAAAGAAGCCTAACAACAAATGGGAGTTAGGTAAAGGATGTTCTCCAAATGGGATAAATAACAAAATGCCATGGTAGGCTTCTTCATGGTAAGCAGAATTATTTGCTGTTTGCTTCTTACAACTATACCAATCCAAGGATGCATATAGAGTTTGGGGAGACAATTGGCCCTGTTTGAACGAATATTATTTGATTATTCAGGGAGACCAATACATAGTTATACATGTACTTAAAACCCTAATTCATTATGTACATACTAAACATGAAATAGTATTGAAGAAATAGTACTATGCACATAAAGTGTTATACAGTGAATTTGCGATAAGTCGAATATTTGTGTATGTCGAATTTTTTACGCAGTTCCGGCCCCATCTATTAAAATTGAACATCCTTTAAGTCGAAGTTTGTTTCAGCCATGTCATCATATGCCATAAATGTTTTCACCCAATCAGAATCTTTCCAGCTCCCTGCTTGCATTTCCAAACGTGATTTTTTAGATAATGGAGTGTTTGTGGTCGTTTGTTAGAGCGGTTAATGAATACTGCTAGGTGTTTTTTGTTTAAGCATAGGGTTTTAAGATATGTAAACGAAAATATCCTTAATTTGAAACAAAAAGTGGATTTAACAAATAATACTGAGCATAATCCAAACTTAAGGGAAAAGGATCCAGCAGAGAAATATGGCATTCCACCCAACCTGCTGTTAAATATTTTGATGAGTGAAGAGGAAATAATGAAAAGACGCTAGTGCAATGTTGATCCGAAATATAAGAGACTAAACGCCCATGCTTTTCCTGATGTTGAATCCACTTTTTGAAGTGTTTTGAATCGTACAGGAGCCAGAACAGTAAAATTCCTCTTAGTGGTACGAAGCTAAATGAAAAAGCTATGGACTTTGCTATACTGAAAATTGAATTTCCGGATTATCCAAAATAGGGTCCGCCCCTCTTTATATCCACTAATTAGGATTCCACTACATTTGTAAATTTTAATTCAGACTAACGAATCTCAAACCCATAAATTCAACTGTAAAGTGAACTGTAGGACAATACCCATCCTAAAACCTTCATGTCAAACCACTGAAGCTTTTGAGATTATTAGAGTCCAAGCATCCCTGGACCAAAACGTTTAGGACTAAGAACTATAGAAGATCCAGGGGGGTTTCTAAATCTGAGAATACACACTATAATTTCTAAATTATGACCTGCATTTTTCAAACTAAACCTTTCCTAGACACAAGAGATTTCTTTTTTCCTTTTAACTTCCACGTATAGCTTGTGAATACTTAATAAGAGAATTTTATCTATCGATGAAGATTGTTTACAGGTTCATCAAAAAATAAAAAGGGTCACTTCTCATTTCAAATCACCCAAAAAATCTTGCTGCCCTCCTGCCACAGATTTCTGTGAAATTTTTTATGAAAAATGGTTAAAATATTTTTTAAGAATTTTTAGATCAAAACTAAGGTCGGGGTGGGGTACTTTGAAATTAGGCACACTTTAAGAAAATGACACTAATAGACAAGGTAGTGTTAAGTTTGTAATTATTGTAATTTCGTTATTTATGAACCAAATTTGTTGATTTTAGTATCATTTGAAACACAAAAGTACAAGCTATAAGATATAATTCTTAAAATGCTGGAAATTTACATATAACCTTTACAAATATGCAATAGATATTTTTTTAGTCACCGAATTTATGCAAATTGAAGAAATTTATTTCAGCAAAAAGTGAAATCTTAATACCTTGAATTTTTTTTTACATTATGCTGATAATCAGTCCCTTTGACCATAAATTGGGCGGGTGTTTTTTCTGGTTGGACAATTAAAAAGTAAATTGTATTTTCCTTGTTTATTTTTTTCCTTAAAAAAAAAAGCCTCTTGATTTTTTTCATGCTGCAAAGAATTAATTTTGTCAGCATTCTGTAAAAAAAATTTCAAGGCAGTCAGACTTGACCTTTTGCTGCAATAAATTCCTGAAATTTACATATGTTTAATAACAAAAGAGTAATTACAAACTTAAAAACAGCCTTGTCTATTGGCGATATTTTGTTAAATTGCGCCAAATTTAGAAGTGATCCCCTGACTTCAGTTCTGATATAAAACTTCTGAAAAAAATAATTAACCATTTTTCATAATGTAGGCTACTTGCTGACAAAAAAAATTTCATAAAAATCTGTGGCATGAGGGCAACAGCCATTGGATAATTTCACACGAAATGACCCAAAACAAAATCCAAAGCTTTAGGCCGCGTCCACGCATACAACAGAATAATGTATTGTAACACTTTCACATATCAAGTCTGGACCACACTCCCTAACAGAACAGAACATCGTAACATTTCCATGTCTCATCAGCTGTCGGTTTTTCCCCCGTCACATCAAAGGAATGTCACGGGGCTACGGCTACGTTGCACCTCACGTTCATGTATTTAGACCGGTTTAGAAACAACAGCATTTTATCAGTGTAGTCTGGATATCGGCATGAACTAATGGGACGCAGTGATATTCACCCCATAACACAGGATATTACGCAATGTATTGTTGCATGTCTGTATGCACCCTTAGGCTTCTTTCAAAACTAGGGGAGGGTAAAAACTAGCCTCAATTAGCCTTTAAAGTTTATACTTGTGTCCTAAGATAATGCTATGCCAGAACAGTATCCTTCGAGTAATTTTTTGAACTGATATATTACTGGCATATGCAGGGGATGCAGATGGGAGGCTTCATAACCCCCACCTCATTAGAATGCAATTTTGTATATGCGCATATGAATATATACAATATGAACTTATGGCCCAAATGTTAGCCTCATGTTTTGGCCCATAGTAATTTTCCACTATGGTTTCTAGGCTGGAACAGCAAATTTTACAAATTTTGTTACAAACATAATAAACTAAATGGATGCAAATAATAACATCCCTGTAATTCCAGAACGGCTCGTTTTCGGACATTGGTTCACTGGACCAAAGTTGTTTCTTTTGATGTCCTTCACCTATTACGCTAGCTCGACAATTCCCAATTGCCTCCAGTATGGTAAAACAATCGTTTTCCATACCTTTGATGACTAAATGGCAACAGTACTCAGTGCCAGAGAAGGGAATTTTTTAATTTTTTTTAATCTGCTGCATTATTAGGTCAATCACTTAAATTATGCGTCAAAAAAATTTTTTTGTTCATGTAATTGCCTTTGTAGCAACGATGTGGATATAAATGATACTTTCACTCCATAGACAAATTGGGTCCTTCGCGGACATTGGGATTTCACCGAACATGGCTTATTTGGCGTCCTTTACCACCCCTTTCACTTTGTTCCATTAATTATGAATCTGCCTGTGTATATATATATATATACGCACACACACTAATATGTCGCATTAATGACTTTAAAGGAACAGAAAAATGTGTGTAATTCATTCTTTGAATCATTTGCTAGGACTGCAAAACACAGCATTTAAACAGAAAAATAGTTAATTAAAATTATGTTAACCAGAGAGCACTGTCCATGTGTCCGCCTGCTTAGAATGAAATGTTTGGCAGTATCATTCATATATTGGCTGGTAAGGCTGGGTGAACAAATGAGATCTTTTTTATTTAAAATAGTGTCCAACGCTGAAAAGAGTATTCTAAACGTTTAACATGCTACTAACAAGGTTAATTACTTATTACTAAGAATTTTTCTTCGTCTTAAAAAAAACAAGAACTAGTTTGGTGAGAAAGGGCTTGGGTGGCAGATGTTATGGTGTGGTCTCTAAACCATGATCACCTTCTCTGATCCCCAAGAAGAACGACATGGGAACCCTTAAACACTGTATAGTTGCCAATTCCGCAGCACTTTTTTTTTCCAGATACAGTCACCTTTCTACCCAGTGGCATAGCATAGAGATGCCACTGGGATTAAAGCGTGCACGCCAAATTCTTAGGGATGCAAAATTTCAATATTAGACTGGTGGAAGGAAACACTAATGGGTTTTAGCGGTAGTAATACTAAACTTGCCTCGGACGCTGACAGCCCATGCTACACCATAATTTCTAACTACTGTTCATTTATGACAAAAATCAATGATTACATCAGAAGTAAGAGATACATTGTATTTCATAGATAAAATAATGTTAGTAATGACATTTAATGATGATCAAACTGATCTTCGAAACTGTTACCCCAACTTTTAGTGATCAACATAAAGTGTACAAACCACTAGTGTATGCAGGGGGGGAACTGATGGGTTTGTAACCTCGCAATGTGATGAAATTTTGTATATATAAATATGAGTATATGGAGCTCCATAGTTCCGTAACCCCACTTGTGAACTTTCTTCGTACGCTTATGGTACAAATGCCTTGCTTAGTGTAATTAAATAATCAGTTAAAACATGGAAGCAATGGTTCACTGGCTTGAACCTTATGGCATGCGGACACGTATGATCATAATGCGCCATGAATTACAGTAAGGGCCAGAAGGTTAAATGCCCAGGGGCCTAGGATCATAAGCGACCTAGAGGTACAGAACTTTTATAACAAACATAATTTGGGGAACACTGCAGAACAATCACACTCCACAAAGTGACAAAAAACCATCACCAAACATCTCAAAGCTCCTAAAACTGATAAGAGATTTTTTTGGACATGCATCATATGATTTTTTTCAAGTGTAGATGATGTGCACGAGTTGTATTGTAGCGTCTGTTCGGTTATTTTACTCTTGTCTATGTTACCTCGTCGTCGTGTTTTGTAAATTGCAATAAAAATTCATGGAAGTCCCGATATCAATATCACGTTTAATTAAGTAACCGAAAGGGTACAGGGCACAGTGACATAGTCCACCAATGGTGTGGCAGGCCTGGCCAGCTCTGTGGTTATTTTTAATTAAAAACAATAAAAAAACTCATTAATGTCTCGGTATTATGTCTAATTAAGTAATCGAAAGGTATAATATAAATAGGTAGTCATCAGTATACTACAAATAGACGGATCATTTATAAACAACCATAATGGACGGAAATAAAGCGAACATGCAAAAACCACAAATCATGACGACATAATCCAGGAAGGAGGTTGACATGCCTTTTACGACAAAGCAGCCAGCCGCCATGGGATTCATATGTACTGTGTTCATTTTTAACAAACACTTCCAAAAACTTGAGTATGTATTTTTTATACATTTCTAAACATTCCAGGTTGATCCATCATGTCATATAACGGAAGTCAGGAAAGCAAGAAGTTGACATCATTGGTAACGAAAGAGCGAGATCGTTATGCAGTGATCATCGGCATAGAGTTCTCAAAATGATTGGAGGCTCAAGCACATTTTATGTACATTTATACATTACAGTATATGTAAAATTGCAATTTATTTCAGATTATTGGGGGAGAGCCCACAGGCCCATATAACTCTACGCCTATGGCAGTGATGCCCGTAATTTGTTGAATGCCGCCCAATCTGCTGAACTGCCTAGAGGCCTGTAAATCTTGTCTACAGTCTTAAAAGAATCTAAACTTCTTTCGCAAAGGAAGTAAACTCCTTAACTGCAGATCCGAAAGGATAACTGGCAAGCACTGGCATACACCGGAATCAAATCCCAACTATTCACATGGTAACCAAGGGAGAAGTGAAGGTATAATGTTTGGAAAGAATAAATGTAAGTACAATTTATATGAATTTAAATACAATGCAACATAATGTATGCAAAAAATATTAAGGTACTGATAAAATCTCAAACTTTCTTCCTCATTTCAGCAATCAAGGAACTGACATTTTTGAGTACATATAATCACTAAGTGTCCGAATAAGGTGCTCATGAGGGCCCTAGGCTGAAAGGACAGGATGAGCCCCAAAGATGGTTGTTGCATGTTTCAGTTTCGAAGAGTTCTTGTTGGCGGGATTTTTAGTTTTAGGCATGCAATAGAGCCATTTAACGTTGAAAATTATAAATAATTTAAATGGAAAAGTAAAACAGAAAAAAAAATCGTTACACCTGTAGACGCCCATAAGCTTTCAAAACAAAAGCATGTGACCATAATTCGTAACCAAGTGGACTAAATAAAAAGGAAAGGAAGGGCCCCGAACATCAAATTCGTAATTTTTATAAAGCCAAAGGCTTTTAAAGGGTATGGCGAGGCCCCTGGGGCCAAAAAAATCACGGGGCGCTAGGTCCGTCACACAAGGTAAGGGCCCTAAGCAGGAAGATGCCGATTTTAATGGGAGGGGTCCCATTGGAAAGCTCTCAAAAAATCATTAGACCTGTATTTGAGCATTTTTCAGCATGGGCCTTAATATAGATAGATGCCTGGGGCCATAGAAGGGCAAAATTATGGGCATTTTCGTACATTTCAAACGGCTGTATCTCGGTTAAAATTTAGAGCTAAAGATTAAGTTTTGATGCATTGTATGCATCTTTCAAATATATCGAAGACATGTTTCAGGATTTTTCAGACAAAACATTATTAAATGCAATTTTACAATTCTGAACATTGCCTCTATTATTGGTATCTATCAAAAGATTAAGCAATTTGGCGATATTTCCAGAAAGATGTTAAAAACTGGCTTGCTCTTATCATTATCTCATCTGAACCTGTAAGAGTAGAGTTACATTTTACGGAAAACTCAGTGACTAACATTTGCATTTTTTCTGCATATTCTTGCAGTAAAATTTAACATGTATTACTTGATCAGAATAAAAAATTATCCGATTTTTTTTTATATTTTTGAGAAATCTGTTTTTGTTTTTGTAAGTAACAAATATTCACTTTCGCTAACGTTCTTTGCAACTAAAGTCATAATAATTGTCAAGACGTTATAATTTCCTACACAAGTTTTCTGTAACTTAATATCAATCTGAATAAAACGTATAACCATAGTTTGTATCGTTCAAATACACATACACATTATTTATTCACATACAACATGCGTGCATTCTATAACACGAAAAGAAATGAAAATCAATTTTGTAGAATAATGCAATCCTTCTTGTACTGTTCCAAAAAACGAGAGATACAAGATGGAGAAAGTAGTAGGCCAGGCCTTGGGCTGACCAAACGGAAAAATTATTTTGATATTGCTCTTGAAAAAAAAATGCACAGAATACAACTGCCTTACTAATTAATATGACAGTTGAAAAAATTTCTCAGTGTTAACCGCCCCCCACCACACACATTGAAAAATACACACAACTTTGAAAAAATTCTGTGTGCCACTGCCCTCCTCCCTCCCTCCCTCTTCGGAGAATTCTGAGTGGTCCGCTGTTCTGATGCAAGGTAGTTTTTGGGGTATTACGAATGCAAGTTATTGAACGAAGATTTTAATCTTCGCAAGAAAAGATATTAAATGATTACAAACAATAAATTCACGATATTTCCCATGAGCAGTAAGATCTTCCATTATTAATTTGTATCCTTAATGCATAAATTTATATTTCAACCTCCTTTTATATGTTTCATGCATATTCAATAATACAAACGCAAACAGCCAGCTTTCTAGAAAGATCGCCATTGATTTCACCAAACTGCCAAGAAGTCTTTCGATAAATAGCAGTAATAGAGGCGATATCCAAAATTACAAAATAACATTTAATAATGTTTTATTCGAAAAACTCTGAAACAAGTATTCGGTATATTTGAAAGATGCATACGATGTATCAAAACTTAATTTTTAGCTCTAAATTTTAACCGAGATACAGCCGTTTGAAATCTTCGAAAATGCCCCTAATTTTGCCCTTCTTTGGCCCCTGACATCTATATTAAGGCGTATGCTGAAAAACGCTCCAATATATGTCTAACAATTTTTTGAGAGCTTTCAAATGAGACCACTCCCATTAAAATTGGCGTCGTCCAGCTCGGGCCCTTCCCTTGTCAGTTTATACGCAAATCCGGCAATGTAATCACCAATAATATAAAAGCCCGAAATAGGAATGTGAAATAATAAAACAGCATGCTTGACATTTTTTAAAATGCACAATTGATTATAAGTTATCATAAACAAATATTACGATGATAAAAGTTCTCGTGAAAACAGTGTTAGAAATTTAAAAAAGAAAAACGCAAGATTAAAGAAAGAAAGCTCACCACAGATCAATGTCCGAATTAATTCCTAGGTAGTAATTTGAATTCCAAATTATGCAAATCCAATTCATGTAAATAAGAAATATTTAACAAAACCATTTCAAGAGCACACAACCCAACGATCGTCCACACTCTGCGAAAACACAAACAAACTGATCGTAATTTTCACAAGGCCCTAGCGGGAGATCGCTCGCACCCAAGGATGAATTCTTCTGCGCATGTGCGTAGATAAATGCGAGGCGTGCACATCTCTTTCGTACTAGTAATGCCGAAACACGCTATAAACTAGTTAGATGTACTAGTATCTAGCTAATTCTAGCATCTAACTAGAAGGAGCTTCTCGTTATCGTGTTTCTGCCCTTAGGCCTTGACTTCACACGGAAAATTGTAGAATTGTAGCGTGGACCCATCAGAGTCTGAAATCCAATTCGACTTCGACGAACCTCCGAATTAGTAATTTTATAAATAAATCAGTACTTACCTGAATCACAGAGACCGAACTGGGGAGGAGACCCCCCAGACTTCCTCCGCTCGTCGCTTCGCGACTCGTGCCGTTTCGATCACATTCGATGTGCGCCGCCTGAATCAATATCCGTTGAATCAGTATATGTTTATAAGCATAAATTATAATTTTATCCCCTTGCCCAGGGATTTATACACCCCCCTTCCCCTTGATGAAATCTAAACACACACAAAATCTAATCCACAACCAAAGGCGGACACAAGGGTCATGACCACAAATATATTTTTCACTGTAAAATATTTCCACTTGCATGATAAATGAAGGGTGTTATTCCAAGACCATGGCAAATTCTGTCCGTGAACCCCCCACCACCACCATCAAATAAAAGTCTGCGTCCGCCATTGTCCACATCACATCCTTTTTGTCAACAAACATATGATAGTTCACGCGCATGCGCAGAAATGAGAAATGAGAAGCTATTTTCTCCTGTTTTTCTAGCCAAGTAAATATTGTTGGATGGAAACACTGATAGGAAAGTCCACGCACATGCGCAGAAGGCGGAGGAGAATTCATCCTTGGGTGCAAGGGATCTCCCGCTACGCGCTTGTGTAATATTCCCCAACGTCCCATTGACAGTGTTTCCTAACTGCCAAATTATTGTGAAGTATCCCTAACAAAGGGAAAAACGGAAAACTTATACCCACCGTAACTTCCTGCATGCGTCTCCACCGGTAGATAATATTTTAATACCAACAACAGTAAAATACCTCTACAACAATACTTCCTATAACGATATATTTCCGATCCCGAAAGATATAGAGTATATAAAGTACTTTCAAGTATATCTTTTCCCGGGTACCTAGCACATAGATATAGATAGCTTTCATTGTATTTAATTTTAATAATTTTGAAATCAAACGCTTAGCAAATCAATATGTTTTAAAAATCAATATTAGGCACGGTGTATTTTATTTGGATGGGTGTTTTCAGTCTGTCCAAGTGATATTGTTTGTAACAGCAAACCTCGGGAGATGTGATTTCATTTTGACGTGAATTGCGGGTATTTAAGAGTTTTATCGTTATTACTTTTTGATGAGAGAAACGAAAACAATTCAATTAAAATATCGCTATTAAAATGAATTGTTTGAGTATCACTTGTAGCTACAAATACGAACATATGGTAGTATTTATCTAAAGGAATTTAGAAACGAATCCGACTAGGCCATATTTTCTTCACAATTTAACGATCTCCGAGATCACAACCACATTTTCTTTGTGCCGATGGGCGACTGTTGTAGTGTAGGTTATGATGGAAGATAGACAGGTGAGCCTGCGACATTTTAATTTCCATAACAGTTTTAGCATTAGGACCGATTTAAGCAATCTGATTGGCTGAGCAGGTGATGTGCGGCCTGGTTTCCAGATCGAAACTGGGATCACAGCGCCCGCCACCTTCGGCCACCTGTTACCCTTCTCCGCGAACAACACTCCTCCCAGATCGAAGAAGTTAAGATGACGACTTTACGTGCATCTGTGGTGTGCAAATGACGATCAGCAATCCATCCTCCTCCTCCTCCTCCCCAGATCAATAATTGTCGTCAAAAATTGGTGGGTTTTGGCGAAATTAGGGTTGTATGTGAGCCAAAAGAACCGTTAATAATTACAAAAGAAAGTGATGTCGTTGTCAAAACCTACTGCTTCCTGCAGATGCTCCAATATAAGAAATGTAGTTGAGCAAACGTCTTTAAAAGTAATGTATTTTCCAGCTATTCAAATCATTGAGTTATTAAATAATAGACGCATATAGACGTAACTTGATGCAGGGCAAACAGGGTTGGCAAATACCCGGATTTCTATATGAAAAACGCAACCCAGTTTTTTTTTCTTTCTCATGGTTTGTGGGGAAGTGCGGTCACCGTGAAAATTGCCGAATATGCATTTTCCATAGATACAAAACAACTCGGAAATAATTGTCAATTACATACAGAAAAATCTTAACGACCACCTCTATTCTGTAACCATCTCCCTTAACAACCACCTTTTCTGAAAATGGATTTCCTTCCTCCTCCATAGACCCAGTGCTAAATTTAGCTCCATTCGGAGACCACCTATCTGATCGACCGCCTATTCCCATGACCGACTGTGGTCGCCTTAGGGAGGTTTTACTGTATTTCAAAAATACTAATTTTCAATTACAATCAAGGAAGGCAATTCCAGGAATCAAGGGAGATACTTTTTTATTTTTGAATACGGGGTTACTGTTCGATTATTCGACGCACTCGATATTATCTTTCTTTCTTTCTTTCTTTTTCTTTTATTTTCTTTTTTTAATAAAAAATTCAGCGACCATTTACTTAAAAACTGAAGCAAAAGATGATTTTTCTATAAGAAATATAAGCTAGCAGCACAATATTTCAAAAATATTGTTTTGTTTTAAAGATTTCTAACCATTTATTACATTTTAAGTTTAAATCAAAGAAAAAACCAACTCATGGTAATATTAAAAATAAATTGGGAGTATTATTGAAGACGGTTGTCTAAATTATCCCGCTATTAAAATCTGATTTACGTAAAGGACGATTACGAACTCTGAAGTGGTTGATCTTTTGGTGCCTGTTACATTGGCGGCCAAAATTGCGTAGCAAACCTATAAGTGATGGCATCGTTAGCCAATCAGATTGTTTAAATCGGTCCTAATGCTAAAAGTGTTATGGAAATTCAAATCTCGCGGTGAGCCTACTTCCCTTTTCGGTTCTGATAAAGAATCGATACAGTAGTAGTTCAATAAATGCCATGTCAATATTTGTACCGATAGATGGCGCTACCCACTGCGTTACTAAGAGACGAAACTTTCTAGTTATACCTGTCTGTTTATATTTTGTTTTTAATGTCTGTTTTGATTTCGTTTTTAAATGTAAATGTAAATTTACTTAAAACTCCACAGGTCAAAGACGTTTACATTGAGAATTGAAGCACAGAGAAAAAAAAAATCATAAACAGGGTAAAATACAAACGATGCGAACATGAATAAACGGGACAATAAAACCACATTACCAGTAAGAAAAATATGGAAATACAATTACAAAAAAAAAGGCATTTTGAAAAATCAAGGAGATCATAAGCGCTCAAAGCTTCATAGAATGTTTGAAAAGTCCACTGGGGCACAACGTGAGCTCCAAACTCGTGAGTTCTCTGACTGACAAGGGGGGAACCTACAGTGAATACCCCACCGATTTGGATGAAATTTTTTTTGACGAAAGTAGAGCCAAAATAAGGAAATTTTGCTTTCGATGCTCACGGAAATCTGTCACTTTTTTTTAAATATATATCCTTTTTACATGTTCATTTATGTATTTTTATTAATAAAAATACTTTGCTTACAATCGGATTTTGTTCATAAACTTACTTTAATAAAATTCGTATTTATGTAGTTATATGTTAATTGTATGCTTATTGGCAGTGATAATTTCTACTCAAATTTTAATTGTTGATTATTAAAAAGCTGAAAAGTAGAAAAAGTTTTGGTGTAGCCATCCAGCCTGTTATGTAGTTAAGTAGATCCAGCACACTTTAATAATGTTTTTACAAATGACGACGGCACCTCTTCTTCTACTGTTGAAGTAATTCCACCTCATTGTACCCCATACTGTTAACCTCGTGATGTGCACTTCTTCCGTCAAGTAAAAAATTTCATTAAAAGGTTAAAAATTTTGTTGAAATCTTATAAGAAAATAGTCATTTAAACACGCGAGCAGATAGATGCTTTGACGATCCATTAATTTATTCACAATCAACTTTCGGCGCCGAATTTTAAGAATACGTTACAGTACTCTTGGTTTGTTGCAAAGTTAACAAACGAAAGAAGCGTTTTTGAAAATGTAGATGGTATTTGTTTTCCAGATGATATTAGACAAAGAAAATCAGTTGTTCGAACAATTCATTTATAAAATGCTCACGTTGTAGAATTTTTTTATGTTTTTATTGTTTTTATGATAATTATCATCCAAAATTGTGTACCAGTAGACAATTCCGACACCTCCGATAGTGATACACAAAAAATATGTTCACGTCAGTCAGTTTTAAAATAAAATTGATTGCATTTTATAAAATAAAAGGTTTCTATATAAATGAAATGCACATAAAATGTTTATATGTTATAAAATAAAATGATGTTTATATGTTATAAAATAAAATATTACATACTAAAAATACATTTTTCAATAGATAAATATATTTTAAAAAAATATTAGGCGTAATAGATGCTAATAGAGGATGACTGCAAAGGCTAATAATGACAAAATAAGACGAATTAACGCAGTTTTCTTTTTTATTTAATGGAATTGTTAAAAGTTTTCAGAAAAAATCTTTCAATCCTTAAATAAAACAAAACTGCGTTATTGGTGTAATTCTATCCCTTCACAGGTTGACAACGAGTACGCAAATTTTATAAAAGTTATATTCGCATAAAAACTTACAGCTAACTCCTAAACTTTTTGTACCTTTACAACTATTCAATAAAATATTAAAATTCGTGTAAAAATTATAACTGCGAAAAATAGTATCACAGAATTAAATATATAAATATGAATTTTATTAAAGTAAGTTTATGAAAAAAATCCGATTGTAAGGAAAGTATTTTTACTAATAAAAATATATAAATAAATATATAAAAAGGATAGATATTTAAAAAAAATTATCGATTTCCGCGAGCATCGAACGCAAAAACACGAAGCGCTAGCCCGGTAACTTAACAACTAAGCTACCGATTGTCTTGCAAAGGATGTATTTTAAGCTCATATATAGAATGAAAAATCTTTAAATCTTTAAAAATTCATATCTCCGAAAATAAGCAGTATGGGCACAAATGCCGAGACACGTATTTCTTTATTTTGGCTCAACTTTCATAAAAAAGAATTTTATCAAAATCGGTGGGGCACTCACTGTGAGTTCTCATTGTAGGTGTGAAAGTAAAATCTAGAGTTTCGATGAGTTGTTTGAAGGCGACCTCTCCATAGGTGACTTCTCGTTTTAGATTGTCCAATGAGATGGAACATAAATTGAGCTGGCTCAGTGTAAACTAGATCATGAATTAGCTGG
>QLNU02014689.1:101802-112126 GCA_006491805.2 Dysdera silvatica | reverse complement strand
AGTCTGAAATCCAATTCGACTTCGACGAACCTCCGAATTAGTATTTTTATAAATAAATCAGTACTTACCTGAATCACAGACCTCCCGCTTGTCGCTTCGCAACTCGTGCCGTTTCGATCACATTCGATGTGCGCTGTCTGAATCAATATCCGTTGAACCAGTATATGTTTGTAAGTGTAAATTATAATTTTATCCCCTTGCTCAGGGATTTATACACCCCCCCCCCTTCCCCTTGATGAAATCTAAACACACACAAAATCTAATCCACAACCAAAGGTGGACACAAGGGTCATGACCCCCCCCCACCTCCCACAAATATATTTTTTCACTGTAAAAAATTCCAACTTGCATGATAAATGAAGGGTGTTATTCCGGGATATCATGTCAATTCCTGTGTCTGATCTTCCTCTCTACACCAATACTTCCCACCAAAATAAAAGTCTGCGTCCACCATTGTCCACATCACATCCTTTTTGTCAACAAACATATGATAGTTCACGCGCATGCGCAGAAATGAGAAATGAGAAGCTATTTTCTCCTACTTTTCTAGCCAAGTAAATATTGTTGGATGGAAACACTGATAGGAAAGTCCACGCACATGCGCAGAAGGCGGAGGAGAATTCATCCTTGGGTGCAAGGGATCTCCCGCTACGCGCTTGTGTAATATTCCCCAACGTCCCATTGACAGTGTTTCCTAACTGCCAAATTATTGTGAAGTATCCCTAACAAAGGGAAAAACGGAAAACTTATACCCACCGTAACTTCCTGCATGCGTCTCCACCGGTAGATAATATTTTAATACCAACAACAGTAAAATACCTCTACAACAATACTTCCTATAACGATATATTTCCGATCCCGAAAGATATAGAGTATATAAAGTACTTTCAAGTATATCTTTTCCCGGGTACCTAGCACATAGATATAGATAGCTTTCATTGTATTTAATTTTAATAATTTTGAAATCAAACGCTTAGCAAATCAATATGTTTTAAAAATCAATATTAGGCACGGTGTATTTTATTTGGATGGGTGTTTTCAGTCTGTCCAAGTGATATTGTTTGTAACAGCAAACCTCGGGAGATGTGATTTCATTTTGACGTGAATTGCGGGTATTTAAGAGTTTTATCGTTATTACTTTTTGATGAGAGAAACGAAAACAATTCAATTAAAATATCGCTATTAAAATGAATTGTTTGAGTATCACTTGTAGCTACAAATACGAACATATGGTAGTATTTATCTAAAGGAATTTAGAAACGAATCCGACTAGGCCATATTTTCTTCACAATTTAACGATCTCCGAGATCACAACCACATTTTCTTTGTGCCGATGGGCGACTGTTGTAGTGTAGGTTATGATGGAAGATAGACAGGTGAGCCTGCGACATTTGAATTTCCATAACACTTTTAGCATTAGGACCGATTTAAGCAATCTAATTGGCTGAGCAGGTGATGGGTTGGTTCCCGATCGAATTCAGCGCCGCCACCTTCGGCGGCCACCATTCCCACCCACCCCCTGCAAAATACACTCACTCACTCCCAGTAGATCGAATTGCGCTGTTCAGGCGTCCTGTTCATCATAGGCGCCAAGCAATTTTCTGGCGGCCATTCTTCCCAGTGCTCCTTCTTGCGAACAACAACACTTCACTCCCAGATCGAAAGAAAGACGACTTTACGAACACTCCATGAATGCCGTTGATTGGCAATCCATTCCCCTCAGCCGCCAAGGCGGCTGATTACGCCGTTCGCTGTCCCGTCACGATTACAAACGCCGCCCCGGCAGCCACCCCTTCCCAATGAAACCCTGCACAATCTCCCTCCCTCCTCTTTCTCCCAGATCGAAATAATTACCGTCAAAAAGAATTGGCGGGTTTTTTTTTGGCGAAATTAGTGTTGCATATGAGCCAAAAGAACCGTTAATAATTACAAAAGAACGTGATGTCGTTATCAAGACCTGCTGCTTCCTGAAAATGCCCCAACATAAGAAATGTAATTGAGCAAACGTTTTTAAAAGTAATGTATTTTCTAACTATTCAAATTATTTAATGAGTTATTAAATAATGGATTCATATAGACTTAACTTGGATGCAGGGCAAACAGGGTTGGCAAATACCCGGGTTTTTACATGAAAAACGCAACCCAGTTTTTTTTTCTTTCTCATGGTTTGTGGGGAAGTGCGGTCATCGTGAAAATTGCCGAATATGCATTTTCCATAAATACAAAACAACTCGGAAATAATTTTCAATTACATACAGAAAAATCTTTCGTAACGATCACCTCTATTCTGCAACCACTTCCCTTAACAACCATCAATTCTGAAAATGGATTTCCTTTCTCCTCCATAGACCCAATGCTAAATTTAGCTCCATTCTGAGACCACCTCTCTGATCGACCGCCTATTCCCATGACCGACTGTGGTCGCCTTAGGGAGGTTTTACTGTATTTCGAAAATACTAATTTTCAATTTCAATCAAGGAAGGCAATTCCAAAAATTAAGGGAGATACAAAAACTTTTTTATTTTTGAATACGGGGTTACTGTTCGATTATTCGACGCACTCGATATTATCTTTCTTTCTTTCTTTCTTTCTCTTTCTTTTTTTTTTTTTAAAAATTTCGAGACCTTCTACTTAAAAATTGAGGCAAAAGATGATTTTTCTATAAAAATATAAGCTAGCAGCACAATATTTCAAAAATGTTGTTTTGTTTTATTTCCAACCATTTATTACATTTTAAATTCAAGAAGAAAATCAACTCATGCTAATATTAAAAATAAATTGGATGTATTATTGAAGATTATTATCCTAAATTCTCCCGATTAAAATCTGATTTACGTAAACAACGAGTGTGAATTCTGAAGTGATTGATCTTTTGGTGTCTGTTACATTGGCGGCCAAAGTTGTGTAGCAAACCTATTTATATTATGTGTAGCAAACCTCGTTAACCAATCAGATTGCTTAAATTGGTCCTAATGTTAAAACTGTTTTGGAAATTCAAATCTCGCGGTGAGCCTACTTCCCTTTTCGGTTCTGATAAAGAATCGATACAGTAGTAGTTCAATAAATGCCATGTCAATATTTGTACCGATAGATGGCGCTACCCACTGCGTTACTAAGAGACGAAACTTTCTAGTTATACCTGTCTGTTTATATTTTGTTTTTAATGTCTGTTTTGATTTCGTTTTTAAATGTAAATGTAAATTTACTTAAAACTCCACAGGTCAAAGACGTTTACATTGAGAATTGAAGCACAGAGAAAAAAAAAATCATAAACAGGGTAAAATACAAACGATGCGAACATGAATAAACGGGACAATAAAACCACATTACCAGTAAGAAAAATATGGAAATACAATTACAAAAAAAAAGGCATTTTGAAAAATCAAGGAGATCATAAGCGCTCAAAGCTTCATAGAATGTTTGAAAAGTCCACTGGGGCACAACGTGAGCTCCAAACTCGTGAGTTCTCTGACTGACAAGGGGGGAACCTACAGTGAATACCCCACCGATTTTGATGAAATTTTTTTTTTTGATGAAAGTAGAGCCAAAATAAGGAAATTTTGCTTTCGATGCTCACGGAAATCTGTCACTTTTTTTTAAATATGTATCCTTTTTACATTTTTATTTATGTATTTTTATTAGTAAAAATACTTCGCTTACAATCGGATTTTGTTCATAAACTTACTTTAATAAAATTCATATTTATGTAATTAAGTTAATTGTACGCTTATTGCCAGTGATAATTTCTACTCGAATTTTAATTGCTGATTATTAAAAAGTTGAAAAGTTGAAAAAGTTTCGGTGTAGCCATCCAGCCTGTTATGTAGTTAAGTAGATCCAGCACACTTTAATAATGTTCTTACAAATGACGACGGCACCTGTTCTTCTACTGCTGAAGTAATTCCACCTCATTGTACCCCATACTGTCAACCTCGTGATGTGTACTTCTTCAGTTAAGTAAAAAATTTCATTAAAAGGTTACAAAATTGTGTTGAAATCTTACAAGAAAATAGTCATTTAAACATGCGAGCAGATAGATGCTTTGAAGACCCATTCACTTATTGACAATCAACTTTCGGCGACAATTTTCTAGAATACTTTACTGTACTCTTGGTTCGTTGCAAAGTTGACGAACGAAAGAAACTTTTTGAAAATGTTGATAGTGTTTGTTTTCCAGATGTTATTAAACAAAAAAATCAGTTGTTCGAACAATTCATTTATAAAATGTTCACGTTGTAGAATTTTTTTATGTTTTTATTATTTTTATAATAATTATCATTCAAAACTGTGTACCAGTATACAATTCCAACATCTCCGACAGTGATACACAGAAAATATGTTCACATCAGTCAGTTTTAAAATAAAATTGATTGCATTTTATAAAATAAAATGTTTCTGTATAAATAAAATGCATATAAATGAGATGCGCGTAAAATGTTTATATGTTATAAAATAAAATGATGTTTATATGTTATAAAATAAAAGATTACATACTAAAAATGCGTTTGTCAATAGATAAATATATTTAAAAAAATATTAGGCATAACAGATGCTAATAGTGGAAGACTGAAAAGGCTAATAATGATAAAATAAGACGAATTAACAAAGTTTTCGTTTTTATTTAAAGGAATTGTTAAAAGTTTTTAGAAAAAAATCTTTCCACCCTTAAATAAAACAAAACTGTGTTATTGGTGTAATTTCATCCCTTCACAGGTGAGTATGCAAATTTGATAATGAATACGCAAATTTTATGAAAGGTATGTTCACATAAAAACTTACAGCTAACTCCTAAACTTTTTGTACCTTTACAACTCTTCAATTAAAAATTTAAATTCGTGTAAAAATTATAACTGCGATAAATGGTATCACAGAATTAAATATGTAAATATGAATTTTATTAAAGTAAGTTTATGAGCAAAATCCGATTGTAAGCAAAGTATTTTTACTAATAAAAATACATAAGCAAACATGTAAAAAGGATACATATTAAAAAATTAAAGAAGTGACCGATTTTCGCGGGCATCGAACGCAAAAACACGAAGCGCTAGGCCGATATCTTACCAACAAAGCTACTGGTTGACTTGCAAAGGATGTCGTACTTTAAGCTCATATAGGATGAATAATCTTTAAATCTTTAAAAATTCATATCTCCGAAAATAAGCTGTATTGGCACGAATGTCGAGACACGTTTTTCTTTATTTTGGCTCTATTTTCATAAAAAAATTCATCAAAATCGGTGGGGCACTCACTGTGGGTTCTCATTGTAGGTGTGAAAGTAAAATCTAGAGTTTCGATGAGTTGTTTGAAGGCGACCTCTCCATAGGTGACTTCTCGTTTTAGATTGTCCAATGAGATGGAACATAAATTGAGCTGGCTCAGTGTAAACTAGATCATGAATTAGCTGGTAAAAGAGTTGTACATCAGCAACGAGACGACGTCATTCCATGGAATGAAGTCCCGCTAATCTCAAACGTTCATTGTAAGGAAGAGTTCGTAAGGCCGGAAGTCTCTTAGTAAAGCGATGCAATGGTGATTCGAGGAGACAAATATCCCGAGTCTTATAAAGACTCCAAACTGGAGATGCATACTCCAATATAGGAGTAACAAGTGTCAAAGGCCAAGAACAGAGATATCTGATCACATTTAGAAAAGCCCTTCATAAGGAGAACGCAACTCTCATTAACCCTTGATATAACTCGTTGGTAGTGTACAGAAAAGTCCAAACTGTCGGTGATCAAAACACCAAGGTCATCAAAACCCATAGACGTTAGAAAAGAAGCATCATCAGTATAGTAAGAATAATGTGGATTGGAGTAACCAATGTGTAATACGTTTGATTTAGAGGTGGATATTGAAATGTGACACACAAGACACAAGTTGATTGTTTCCCATTGATAACGAATCATACCACTCATATCTCACCGATGAGGGGAAAGCATGGACGTCGCTCCAAACTCCAAGTTTGGCTCTAGCGAGCAAGTTAGACCATTATTAATATGTCGTCTGTTTGTGATATAGGATTTCTATTCTACACATCTCCCCATTGCCGTGATCAACAGAGACATCGCATCGGAAGATGATGTAGATAAGTCATAATATTGAGGATCAATGGACAATAGAATGTCAACCATGTCATAATTTGGTCTTCGAAAATCTCTCCGAGAAAGCATGTGATCCCCTCAAAAGGCGGAAAAAAAAGAGATTAAGATGGGAATGAGGGGTGGTGAGTCACTGCATGAAAGAAAATCATAAGGGGACACTAGGTAGAACAAAGTAAAATCATCAGTGAACATTAGATCTAAAAAATTTGAGCCATAAGTTGGAAAGTCAGCCAACTGGTGAAAGCCAATAAATTGAAGAGAGTTTACCAGCTCGGTCTGGACAGAAGATTCCCTAAAAGTACTCTCAGTCCATCGAATATTAAGTTTTAGTGTTTTGTATGTGACAACGGAAATTGTTTTCTAACGTTAAAAGTACGGTCATACCAGATCTTTTGTACGTCATGTTTGTAATAAAGGTTTAAGTCTCTGTAATAATATAAAACCTGTAATTTCTGGTCTACAGTAATGAGACGGGAAATCATAAACTTTAGCATACACCTGCATAGGTTTTTAATGCAATATTTACGTTAAGAATTTTAATCCTTAATGTTAATTGGATTACATTGGTCAAATTAACTTGTTCACATAACTTGTGAATATTAATTATATATTCCATATGTATTGTTGTTGTATATGTACCGTACGTCTCTTAAGTTTTATCGAAGCGTACAGTACTACTACTAATAATAATTGTTTTTTTATTTGCGAGTTTTACGGCGCAAGGACAGCATGAGTCATGAGGCGCCGAGAACTACAGTTTTCCGAGGAATCCGAACTCCTTATGGCTTACGGAAACCAACCCTCTGACTAGACTATGCAGTTTAATCTAGGTAAATTTTAAAATAAGTAGTAAGTGTTTATTTTTGCTACCGTTGGGAATCAGAACCCGGGGTGATGGGACACTAGGCGAAGGCGTTGCTACTGCACCACCATAGGATCAGGACGAAGAGTTAAATAACTTCATTGAAAATGTTATGTATATATTACCCAGATATTTAATATGTAATATACTTTTTAAATACTAATATATATATAGCATATATCAAATCATTAAAGAATTATGTCCCTTGTGACATAGTTTTCCTGTAGCGTTCAGAGCCCCCATGTAACTTCCCGAGCTCTACTATAAAATTCAGATCCCCCGTGTAAAGAGCTTCAAGCTACGGTGCTGTATAATCTCGATATCCTAATTTAACTGCCATTTAACCGCCCACTTTTAATTTTCTAAACTTCAATATCCAAGCTTTGAAAAGATTTTATATGGGTGAAGAAGTAAAAAAAAAACTTTTAAATAGAAAGACGTTCGTTATTTGTTTTGTATGCAAGAAATAATCTGGAAATGTTGGCCGAGCAAGCGGCACTGTGTTTCCAGGAGAGTTGCGGGGGGGGAGACATAGAGTCCAATAGATGAGAAAAAATGATGTAGAATCTCCATTTAGAGATCAGAGCTCTTAACGAGGTGTAGAAGAATCTAAGTTGGGTTCTGGTTAGTAAGATGCAGTGTGGAGCATCACTTCCAATACCCACAGACAGCTAGAGGCGAGTTTACGATTTTGCCGCCTGTAGGCCGACATATTTTGCCACCTAATCTTAACTATGGGCCTAAACGTAACTAGAGGTGTAACAGAGATTGTAGCTCTTTTGTTAAATTCTTAATTTGACGCCCTTGGCGGTTATTTCAAATTCGTCTTTTCGCAAGTATTCGCAAATTTGGCGATTTTTGGGTCTCTCTCACGAGACGGCGCCATTGGCAGCTCTTTCTTGGCCAAGGTCTAATTACGTCTCTAAACATAACAATTCGAAATTAATTCAACTGGCCCTCAAAAAATTCGGCCGCGTCTTTTCAAATTCTCCGTCGGCAAACTTTTTGTCGAAAATTTGCTGCCGTAGGCCTATATAGCCTATTGGTAAATCCGCCACTGCCGACAGCGCAGTACGTTTGATACTTCTAGAAGACCAAAAACTGTGGAAAGGGCGAAGCGATGTCCTCTGAAAGGCAAAAACCTCAACTTTTCCATTGCTGTCTTCATTAATTAAGAGAAAAAGTTATATTATGAAGTAGACGATAAAAATGATAAGCACCATAATAATTCATCCGAGAAAACGGTGATAACAGAAGACGAACCCGGGGCTAAATGTAGCGTCCAACACCAGAGAGAAAATGAAAGACAGCTTGCAGAACAGAGCACAGAGTCTGTGGGGAGGTGTAAGTCCCAAAAGGGTCATTAAAATCCGGTGGAACAGGAAAGTCAAGTTGTGATCAGGGTTGAAAAAGTTCTGCTCTCAAAACTGGGTAAGAACTATACTGTAGAAAAAAGATGTTCTGTAGTTTCAATCACACACCTTCAGTACATTGAAGGCAGAGTGGCGATTGTGCTTTTTTAATGCGGAACACCAAATTATTGATATAAAAGATTCCACACGCCTATGTCTGTAAAATCTCATATAGATGTTGAGTGGAGTTGTAGTTGGTAGGAAGAATGCTTTCCAATAACGGAGAAAAGTGCTCGATGGTGTCCCATTATTGATTGAGAGAAAGTTAAGATTGTGTTTTATTCAGTAAGACTTGACTTTGCTAATAAAGACAGATAGACAGAGCCTGCGAGAAGTTGGTGTTATGTATTAATGATTGCTACACAATGCACTGCAAGGGAAATGATCAGCCACACCGTTGTCAGAGTGATTTCCATGTCCTGGGATCCAACAGAACGTTAAGGGTTTTCGAGCGAGAGCGCATTGCGAGGAGATGTTCAATATGTCAAGAATAATAGAAGTGCAAGTCCATCGGTGCGGGTCGGAAAGGAGACCCAACAGGGCAGCTCGTGAGTTGTATAAATCAACAGTTTTTGCTGAACCAAAATTCAAGACCAATTTAGCAGCTCCAAAAAGACCAGTTAATTCGGCATCAGTTGAAAAGGAGCACTGTTGGAGTTGAAAATTGAAAATAAACTTGCTTAATGGGACGACGACATTAGCTAGCAAAGAAAAAGCAATTGGATATGTATGATCAAATACTCACAAAGAAAATAATGATTTTTCAGCACCTAGTTGGGGGGGGGACACACCCACATCTTGATTGACAGTCAAGTGCTCTCAATGTACGTTTGGTTTTGGAGTCCTTACGTTTCTCAGCCAGTTGAATGTCGCTATTTGTCTTCAATATTTTTAGATTATGCGGAAACAAACAATGTTTAATGAGATTTTTAAAGAATTTGAAATGGAAGGACTTCGTTTGACTAAAATGGACATATTGGCTATGGACTGTTCAAATGTAAACAAATCCCTTGGGGGGAAAAAATTGGACAATGTAAAATCATCTTCTTCCCCTAGACCAGGGGTCTTCAACCTTTTTCAGTCCAAGGGCCAATTTTGCTTATTCTCATAGGCCTGCAGGCCGCACTACTTTATCAGGATAAAGCCATAGTATTCAAAATGTTACGGAAGAACGACATCATGGTTAATGTTTTCTACACTATCAAAATATTAAACTGCAATGTTTTTCGTAAGTCATTTTAAGAAAAGGGCCTAATACTACTTTTAACTGAAATGGTATGAAAATTTTCCTGCAGTATAAAACAATGTACATTGAAAAATGTGTGTTGTTACGAAAGAACAGAGAAAACATGAAATATGTCCTTCCGTAATTTGGTTTTCAAGATTTTTTCAAATTCGGCACTGTTAATTATGTAATACAACACCTTATTTTCCAAAAACATGCAAGATTATGATTATATAACATTAGTTTTATGATACATAAAACATCGTGGGTGTCTTTTTTTTTTAACATATCCCAAAACACCATGGCTTTACACATCAACAATAGGAGGACCGAGGGGTGTGCCCCTCTCTCACATACACACCTGGATCAGCCTTTTTGATATTTTTTTCCTCATATCTCTATATTAGTTTTGCGTGCCCACCCGAAAATATTTTCTGGATCCGCCTCTGGGACTCAATATATATATATTACAATGTAAAACACATATAGAAGAAACAAGAATTTGCAATACTTTTAGTTATTAATATGTAAAGCGAAATCAAATCTTATAGCGAGATTTTTGGCACTGCTTATTTTTAACAATCCTGTCAATATCAGGTCTTATTTTTGATATTGCAATCCTAAGAGTGTTTCCAAGGTGGACGTCAGTTATTCTGGTCCTAACTTTTCATTTTATCAACTTCATTTTTGAAAACAGTTGTTTACAGATGCATTGGTATATGCA
>QLNU02014689.1:84371-101702 GCA_006491805.2 Dysdera silvatica | reverse complement strand
GCAACCAAGTCTTTAATTTTGCAGAGGGAAACTTGGTCGGCAATTACTTCTGAGGATGCTCCGAATAGCACGGAGTGAAACGTTAGGTGTGTTTAATAAGCAGACGTGCCGGAATATCCCACAAAGCTCTATAATGTATGCGTGTACAATGTCTCTCCAAGTACTGCATACTTAATTTCTTTCATTTTGTAGATATTAAATTAGTTTTCTATGATATGGCATGAATTCCTTTGTTCAAGCTTACTCTCGGGAACTAAGTTCTAAATTGAAAAAAGTGCTTTTCTACAAAAATCGTTTTTTACGAGGAGTAAGAATAAAAAAAAAATATAGGTTTCCCTTTAAAAAACCAGTTTGACCTTCAAATGACCCCCCAAGTAAAACATAGATAATGAAAAACACTTTCCTCCTTCGAGACAAGCAACTTTTGTTATATTTATTTTTATGTGGTTACATCTATTTTTTGTAAAGCGCTTACTTTTTAAGATACTTTACATTATCAACTTCACATGGTCCACCCTGTATACACATGCCATTGAAAGAGCAAAATCACGTTAACAAGAACTTTCTGCAGTGTTAATTGAACATTTTGTAATTTATGGGATTCAATGTGCTATTGGCTTCTTTGTATTTCTATGTAATAACAATTGATAATCATATGATTAAAATTTCTCAAACACCCTCCCACCTTGTTTGGCGCAGAATGATCCTCGCTGTCCTTGCGCCATAAAACTACAACTATCTCAAACTCCCACATTTTATGGCTCACAATATAGCTCTTTGGCCCATTGTTACAAGTCAATAATTGTAGTATCAGCTATATAATATGGGTGTTTGAAAATTTTAATCACATTAATCCCACCCCCCACCTCCATGAACATATGTTTTAAAAAAAAAGCTTGAAATTTACAATATGATAATAATAATGTATTCAAAATTCCAGTTAAATTACAACAGATTTGAGCGAACTTTGTTAATTCCTCTGTAGACTTTTTTTTAACATTCGCATGGTCCTTAAAAGTACTTACCTTTTGAGGAAATTAATTTTGGTCCTTTAAATTCCTTATTTTCACCCCAAAGCAGCACAAAGTCTTTAATTTTGTTCTCCTGTTCCTCAACGTTTCTCTGAAGTGCATTTTAGTTTCAATTTTTATTTATCTCATTCTTCTCACAGTATGAATCAGCATACATGGAATTCACACTATATGGGTTGTAATGTGCCTTATGGGAACATGCATAAAGAATTCCCCCTAGGAAATTCCTAAAACATTTCTTTAGAGCAAGAATGATCTATGCATTACCTTCTCCCGGTCCCGGATGAAGTGTGATATGCCTTGGGCACAGCCCCTTGCCACTATCTTTTTTCCTAATTAGGTATTAATCTGGCTAATTTTCCTAATTAGTCTTTAATCTGTGTGTGTGTGTGTGTGTATTGGGGATGAGCATCGATGGTTGATGTTTTACTTTCAATGTCTGATGTTTTCGCCATTGACTTCACATATATTTTGCAAGAGAGTGCATAAGCATGTCATAATGTAATTGTGCTTAAATGTGTAAAGAATGATGCTTTTTGTATTTTTACTTGATTTACTTTTTCTGCTTATTTAGATGTGTTCTTTACCCTTTGGATCTTTATAATGATAGTGCCTACTATGCTCTAACAAAATTCAAAAAACAGTTTCTGTATGATGAAGTTGAAGCTGAAGTTAATTTGTGTTTTGATCAATTTGTGTACAAATTAAGTGACCAAGTTTTTGCCTATTACAAGCATTTAGCTGGGAGGTAATAATTTTAAATATTATATAATTTTCATACGTTTAAAACTTTTCAAATTATAGTGAAATGTAATGGAAAGTTTAAAGAATTTAAATACTTTTAAAAATAAATCTAGCACCCTGATTGTCATTTGTTTTGTGTGACAATTTTTGAATAATGCCACTTATGTATTTTTTTCTCTTTCTTAATTATTGTTGAAAAAGAATTAGTGAGCAAATATTGAGAAATGATTTAACCATTTAAATTTTTTTATAAACATTCAGAAATACTTCTTTACTATCACAACAAGAACTTTGTCATTAATTTGTAAAAGTATAAACATTATCATATTTATTGCGAAGTATATTTTAAATTGCATATTGGCTGTTTATATGATATAATTTTCAATATATTTATAAAATAATCTCACTTCGGTAGTTGGCTACATGGCGTTTGTTATCTTATGGATGTAATTTTTCAATATCATTAGTTTTGAGTAGAGCATTCATAAAATGTCACATTATTTATATCTTCTATTTAAAAATTAAAGGATAAAACTAAAATTTATTAAAGTGAAGCATCTGTTGATTATAATTATTTTGTCGTTGTTTTTTAGCATTCTTTTAGATAAAAGATTCCGAGCAGAATGTGCAAGTTATGGTACATGCTTTAGCTATCCTCCTGCTAATCGATATGAGACTTTGCTAAAGCAAAGGCATGTTCAATTACTAGGGCGCTCTATCGATCTTAATCGTTTAATTGCTCAGAGAGTAAATGCTGCACTACAGAAATCACTTGAATTAGCAATTAGCCGCTTTGAAGCTGGTGATATAACTGGAGTTGTGGTTTGTATTTTTGTTTTGTATCTGTACACAATCTTTGTTAAAAAAAAAAGTGTTATGAACTTTGCAGGGCTCCCACTCATCGTACTTTTTTGGTGAAATGTCCTACCTTGCCCTAGATTTTGGTGAAATGTCCTACTTTTCTGTTACTAACTAATAAAATCCAATGTGAAAAGTTAATTTGTAAAGAGGTTTTTCAGTCACCAATTTACTACTAATCTTTCATGGAAGTCTCGAACCATTCAATGTACAGAAATTGACATCCATCACCCACTATTCTGGCGTAAATGAAACAGTAACCCAAGCGAAAAAGCAATTAGATATGTATGATCAAATACTCACAAAGAAAATAATGATTTTTCAGCACCTAGTTGGGGGGACACACCCACATCTTGATTGACAGTCAAGTGCTCTCAATGTACGTTTGGTTTCGGAGTCCTTACGTTGCTCAGCCAGTTAAATGTCGCTATTGTCTTCAATATTTTTAGATTATGCAGAAACAAACAATGTTTAATGAGATTTGTAAAGAATTTGAAATGGAAGGACTTCATTTGACTAAAATGGACATACTGGCTATGGACTGTTCAAATGTAAACAAATCCCTTGGGGGGGAAAAATGGACAATGTAAAATCATCTGCTTCCCCTAGACCAGGGGTCTTCAACCTTTTTCAGTCCAAGGGCCAATTTTGCTTATTCTCATAGGCCTGCAGGCCGCACGACTGTATCAGGGTAGAGCCATGGTATTCAAAATGTTACGGAAGAACGACATCATGGTTAATGTTTTCTACACTATCAAAATATTAAACTGCAATGTTTTTCGTAAGTCATTTTAAGAAAAGGGCCTAATACTACTTTTAACTGAAATGGTATGAAAATTTTCCTGCAGTATAAAAAAATGTACATTGAAAAATGTGTGTTGTTACGAAAGAACAGAGAAAACATGAAATATGTCCTTCTGTAATTTGGTTTTCAAGGGTTTTTCAAATTCGGCACTGTTAATTATGTAATACACCTTATTTTGCAAAAACATGCAAGATTATGATTATATAACATTAGTTTTATGATACATAAAACATCGTGGTGGTTTTTTTTTTAACATATCCCAAAATACCATGGCTTTACACATCAACAATAGGAGGACCGAGGGGTGTGCCCCTCTCTCACATACACATACACACCTGGATCAGCCTTTTTGATATTTTTTTCCTCATATCTCGATATTAGTTTTGCGTGCCCACCCGAAAATATTTTCAAGATTCGCCTCTGAGACAGTATATATATATTACAATGTAAAATACGTATGGAAGCAAAAAACATTTACAATACTTTTAGTTATTAATATGTAAAGCGAAATCAAACCTTTTAGCGAGATTTTTGGCACTGCTTATTTTTAACAGTCCTGTCAATATCAGGTCTTATTTTTGATATTGCAATCCTAAGAGTGTTTCCAAGGTGGACGTCAGTTATTCTGGTCTTAACTTTTCATTTTATCAACTTCATTTTTGGAAACAGTTGTTTACAGATGCATTGGTATACGCAAGTGGTGGTGGCGGGGGGGGGATGCAGTGGTGAGAGTTGTAATTTCCACTGCAACGAAATTTTGTGTATATATATATGAACATATGGAGTTGTAGCTCTGTAACCGCCCCCTTCATGAACTTTCTACATCATCCTATGTGCAGATGTAGGTGTTCCGGAACAATAACGTTTTCAAACCACGAAATCAGATGACTGGGAAGGTGTTCTTATCAACATATTTAGAATAGAATTTGATGAGTCCTAAGATGAATTTTTTTTAAATCACTGTTGCACTACAAATCAATAAAACTACACCTAATGCCCATATATGTTAGAAAACTGAAGTAAAATGCATTTGAGGAGAAAACCTTGTATTACTTTAGTTCTATAGTGTTTTAAAATATTTCTTATGAAATATGAAAATGCCAACAGAATAAAATACATTTATTTCAGATTCAAAGGGAGCAGGGATGTTATTTTTGTGTGAAACAATTTGTATTTTTTCGTGAGCTGGCCGGCCGCATAAAACATGTCGGCGGGCCGTGGGTTGAAGACCCCTGCCCTAGACTTACTGACATTGGTTCTTGCAACCTACATATTGTGCACAATGCTTTTGGAAGTGGTCTTAAAGAAGCACCCTTTTAATATGATTAAAGATTATGTTCATAATGTGTATGAGTGGTTCAAGCAATCTGCTGCCAGGAGACAAGATTTTAAAAATTCTCAAGCATTTTTGTATGTATCAGAGTATTGCTTTTTGCAATTTTTAAGCTCTAGATGGTTTACTGTTCGTTCACGAACAGAAGTCTGATGGTGGTTTGGTGACCACCATTCCTAACAGTGGGCTGGAGTCAGATGTACGTACGTAATCCTGCTTCTGGTAGATGATTGTGGATTGTTTACCTCGGGTGCAATGGCAGCTCAAATTTTGCATCGCAATGGGTGTTTGTTTGACAATGCCTCTCTTCTTATATGTTGATCTCTCCACTCATAAATCCATCTTCAAGTCCCGGTTCCATGTCTTTCTGTTCGGGAATGTTCCTTGGACCATTTACGCCATCATCAATTTTGCACCGCAGTATAACGATATGACCAACCAACCTTGTGGAGTCTCATTGAACGACCTTGCTCAAAGTCTGGTAACTGCAGAAGTCATACATGTCTGCCATGTCTAAGCATTGTAGCATCTTCAGGGTCTTCGCAAGTGTCTGTAATTCGACAACTGATTACATTCACTTCACTCTACTCCCTAATACCACCGATTTTAATTTGAGTATTATGCCGTACTTTGGCATAAGTATTTACCTGTTAGTCCTAAAATTAAGGTCACACCCATTTGTATTCTATCCTATTAACATGTTAAAGTTTCATGATCGTTGGACGATTCGGTCTTGTCCTGTTTCCACTTTCCGGTAGTGTATTATCAAAGGTAAAAGAGCAGTAAAAGGTTATTTAAGAGTTTGTGGAAAATATGAAAACATATCTATTACGAAAAAGATATTAGAGGCATCTGGGGCTTCTAATGGAAAGTATAAAGTAACTTTGGTAAAGCAAAAGTGTAAAGATAAAAGCAAAAAAGAATCCCAAGTTTCGCTAGAATCTCAGACTGAAGAACAGTCTTGATAACAAAGACACGGTTAAACAAAAGACTGCTTCAGAATAGCTATTGGATGAGGGGGAAGAGAAGGTTGCATTAAGCACTGAAAAGAAAGGATTTTAGTGTAGCATCTCTTGCACCTCATATAAATGACATGTGTACCAAAAGACAGAAAAAAATTCTTAATAAGTTTACAGAAAAATGAACAACCTGAATTTTGAGGATTGTAATAACATGTTATAAATTATTATGTATGTAAGCTGTGTATTTTCGAAAAAATAAAAGAGTGGGCAGGGTGTCAACGGTTTTAGTCATGTGGTTAAAATCATGATTAAAATTAAAACTTATTACCTTTTTTTAAAATCATCGCTTTAGATTGAATGTTTTAATTTATTTTTTAAATAAGCTTAAACTAATTTTTTAAAATGACAACGGCAGACACTAAAATTTGATAGGTCTGTGTCTGTTCGTCTGAGTAAAAAACCTGAATGTGGACGAACCTATCCCCATGAAATAACAAGTTTACAAACTTGTAAGTGAATAATTTATACAGATAAAAAAAAAAACGTTAAAGGTATAATGATAAATGCATGAGTTTTGGATCTGAATTTGTACTTTGGCCAGCAGTATATGTAAATTTTGTGAAATGTAAATTCAATTTACTGATTTAAATTAAAAATTATCACCATTATATAAAACCAAAGAATATATTATTTAATTTCTTTGTTTGGTTGCAAAATCAATTATACTACCTTATTCTTAATAACTGGTGGATTCAAAGGAGGGTGATCCCCTCCCTCCTGAGACGTTATTATATCATGGAAAATGAAATGAAAAGTACCGGACACTTGGCTAAAAATAGAAATCAGAAACAAATCTCCTCCCCATGAAAGGTTTCTGGGTTCTTCATTAGGCTTAATGTGGCTTCATTATCATTATAAATGTAATTTTGTATCCAATTTTGATGACTCAAATTATTTTCTAAAACTGTATAATTTTTATATGTTCTGTATATCTATATTTTAGGAACTTGAAGGCTTGATTGGAGTTAGCAAGTTGGCACATAAATTGTTAAGCAAATACATAACATTGGATGATTTTGATGCGATGTTTCGAGAAGCAAATCATAATGTTCTTGCTCCTTATGGTCGTATTTGTCTCCATGTATTTTGGGAATTAAATTTTGATTTTCTACCGAACTCTTGCTATAATGCTGCTACCAATAGGTGAATCAGATCATAGTTGCATTGTTTTAATACCAAATTGTATTAAATTTTAATTATTTAGAAATCAAATATTCAGTGATGCATATTTATTTTGGGAGAGAAATGTGGTATGGTGTGCCACCCTCACACCCCAATAAACAAAAATACCTGGAAGTGGAATATATTCTTTTTTGCATCAAAGTACTGAAAAGTACAACTCTGCTATATGTTATATTTTAGAATTTTGCCTTATTTATGTATATTTATTATCTTTTTAAGGTTTGTCAAGGTGAAAGATATTCCTTTTACTCAACCTGTTGCTCGAGATAAACCACCTGCTGCCCACCCTCATTATTTTTGGGGTACTAAGGTAATATTTTATTATTTGGGTATTTTTCAAAACACAAACCTTAATATTTACACGGGCGGACACGGTGGGGAGGTCACAGGGGTCATGACCCCCAAATATATTTTTTCACTGTAAAAAATTCCAACTTTCATGATAAATGAAGGGTGTTATTCCAAGACCATGGCAAATTCTGTCCTTGACCCCCCAAATGAAAGTCTGTATCCGCCATTGCATATTTATATACTGTTTTGGATAGCTTAGGGTCAAATATTTAAAATTTAATGGCTTAAAATTATGCAATGTGTGAGAACATAAATTTGAAGGAAGTTGTTTTTCTGTTTTTAGGCATTAAATGTTGCAAATAGCACTATTTATGGAATGTATAGTGGATTCGTTGGAGCCCCTCATTTTAGATCCATTTGTCGTTTATTGGGATATCAAGGAATTGCTGTGGTTATCGAGGAATTGTTGAAAATCGTGAAAAGCTTAGTATGTAGTTTTGCTGTTAAATGTGGTTTTATTTATTCGTTCTCTTTGTGATCTAATTTTTAATGTTGTGCATTTTTTAAATAGTATTATTCTAAAAAAAATAACTATTTACGATAAATTTAATATTTACAGATACAAGGTACTTTACTTCAGTACACAACAACATTAATGAATGTGATGCCAAAGCTGTGCAAATTACCATTGTATGAATATGGCTCTCCAGGTAAATTATTACATAATTTGGATTTTATGTAGGTTTTAAGATGAAAATCATTAACTTTGTTTTCTGGCCTAGTTTTTGTGTAAACATTTATTTTTACTTTATTTTTAGACTTTAAACTTGAAGCCTTCTTTTAGACCTTGCCGTACAATGCATGATTTATTTTTGATTATTGTCAGCCATTTTTTCTTTATGCTTATGAAAAACCAACTTCAATAAAAGCTTAAATTTTAACTTTTTGGTAGATTTTTTTTCTTAATGCTTATAAAAAGGTGTGCCTGGATACTTTTAAATCCTTTCCTTTTTTTTCTTTTTCTTTTTTAAATTAGAACAATTCATATATGGAATAGTGAGTATTGTAGGGTTAGTTTGAAGTTATGTGGTAAAGTTGCTGGGCCAATTTTTTTTTAAGCTGCTGACATTCTCAACCAGCTTGTGTAAGCATTTGAAAAAACAGTTGGAGGTGCTGACAATTCTTTTAATATGGGCCTTATAATGCAATGATTTTTTAGTAACATTATAATAATATGCTTTTTGCTTAACGTACCCCCTTATCAGTTTTACACAACCTACATAAATAATTTTATGCACATTAAATGACAACCAACTGTAGAAACACTGTTTTACTATTGTTCTTATCCATATTTGAATTTCAGTCTCTAAAGATTGCTTGCAATTCCAAATTAAAGTATAAAGTACAAGCAGATGCGTACATAACAAATATATCAGAAGAACTTTTATCAATTGTTTTACATAATTATTTTGCTGGAGTTCATATCTAAATTCTTTTAATACTTCTAAGTTGAGACCGGAAGTTTAAACACTAAAAGTGGCAAAAAAAGGGGGGTGTAGGCGAAAAGGTACTTAAAAAGTTCAAAATAGGCATTAAAAAAATACACTTAAAATTATTGAAAGTCATTTAAATCAATAAAAAAATATGGAAAAAGATATTTAAAATAATGAAAAAAAGGCAATTAAATAAATTCAGGGTATAAAGACCGGCTATAGAAATTTAATGCACATATTTCCTCTACTGTCTTAAAAATATAATAAAAGGAGTAAGAGTTATCAAAAGAATTAATAATGCACATTTTTTAATATTTGAAAAGGAAAATTTTTACATACAAGATAATTTTAGATGGGTTTATTCGAACAACCTATCTCCTCTTATTGCACATTACTACGACATGCTTTTTTAAATTCCCAAATGGGGAAACTTTGACGTCTATCAGTCAGTAACATTTTATTTTGTGAAAAAAGATCTCCATTTCAACTGACAAGGGAACCTTTTATCATGTTCGTCCCACCTGGAGTCTACACTAGGACTATTTTGTATAGTTTTTAACTCTGATTCTGAATATATATTTAGTTTTTTGCAGAAATAATTTTTCGAGCAATTTTGACCACTTAAATATGACGAGTTGGCGAGCTTTTAGCGAGAAATTTATATTTCTGCAATCTTAAGATTTGACTCAGTCGTTTTGTAGACAACGTAGTCTGAATCTGGTGCTCACTCAACGATTATAGTGCATTTCACTAATCTAATATGCATACAGGATTTGCACAGTTTTGCAAATCCACCAATGTCCAAGAACTCTTTTAAATTGGATTGCAAGAACTGTGATATTTTACATTATGACAACTATTCATTTTTAAAATGTAGGCATTGTCATATTTTTTTACGTTTTCCCCATTTTTATATACAGTTGCACTACCATTGAAAGATTATAATATTTAATACAATTCAGATTAAAATTCCTCACCAAAAAATCGCTAACTCATCATCTTTAAGAGGTCATAATTGCTCGAAAAATTAGTTTACATAAAAACTAAAGACAAAGGCATGTTCTGAATCAGCGTTAAAAACTATTCAAAATAACCGTAGTGTCGACTTCAAGTGCGACGAACATAATAAAAGGTTCTCTTGTGAGGTTATGGGTGCATATCTAAAGCAGCATGCCGTGGTAGGAGGCATGGACAATTCTATAGTAGAATCACCACTTAGAACTTTTTCTATATTCTTTATGGATTCAAAGTCTTGATTTGCAGAAATCACGTTTTTGCATTTCTTATTGATGACAAGGTCTTGTAAAATACTGTGTATTCCTTCTAATAATAAAGGGATGTTTCTTTTTTCTAGACCTGGGTAGGGAACCTTTTCATGTTGGAAGGCTGCATTAAATTAGCTGTTAATATTAGAAGGCCGCATTAAGTTAGCTGTAATATATGAAGGCCACATGTGTTTTAATTGTGTCAATCAAGGAAGATTATTTCGTTAAATTTTCTTTTATACTTTACTTAAGTTCTTTTTAAGAGTATAAAATAAAAAAGACGAACAGAATCATATTAATAAAAATAAAGGGATTTTTCTTCAAAATTTTAATTCGGTCAAAAGGCCGCACCTAAGGCCCTCAAAGGCTGCATGTGGCCATAAGGCTGTGGCTTCCTCACCCCTGTTCTAGGCATTCAATTGATTCTTGAAGTTTTCCAAAATGTGTCGAAATGAATGTCAATCCATTTTTTGCTTTGGAGCTTCAAAATAAAAATTTGCTTCATCTGAAAAACTGTTGATGATTTCAGCAATTTTGTCAAAATGTGAGCAATAGTATGAGACTGCTGATATCCAAGTTCCCTATCTTGTGAGAATCAGTTGTAGAGGTAACGGAATGTCTGGTGCCAAATCCTTGAATGTTTGAATTCTCGAAGGTGCTTTCGTGATTTTTTTATTTTTATTGGAAAGGAGTATATCTATTTCAGGATAGACCTCTCACTTGTTCTGCAATCCTATGAAATGCATGAGCAAGGAATGTTAGATAAAGCATACGAGGAGACAAAACTTTCAGCACATTTTCCAGCTTTTTTCATATGCAGGGCTGCATCCATCAGAAATTTAAAAAAATTCTTCCATGTTAAATACTATCCAACCAAATAAAATTTAATAAATTAGTGAATAAGTGGGCAATTGTAGTACTGTTTTACTTTCGTGATTGTTCAGATGTCAGCAAAAAAAAAAATAGTTTTCCTCTTCAAATGGGTCCATTATACCAACAATAACATTTGCAACGTATTGTCATGTTGTATCTGTTGTTTTATCAATGGATATTTATATATTTTTCATTCCAATTTTGTTCCGGATATGATCATGAACTTTATTGTAGCATTCATTCAGGTAAGTTTTCCTTAAAGTATATTCATCGGGAATACTTTGGTTCATATATTTTTGTAGAAAAATGTGCATACTCATATTACTAAGCTTTTAGAGCGTAATGCCAGCATTCACAAATGTCTTGCAAAGATTAATTGCGATTTCCCAGAAGATAACTCAAGTGGAAACCAGAGTCTATGTTTTTCCACCCTTTCTACATTTCACGAATTTATTCTTATATGTTTCCAAGTGCTGAACTGTAAAGTACTTTTTCTTGAAGTCATTGACTTTCCACAAGTTTTCAAAATAGAATGCTCCCATCAGTAGAGAAAACATCCGAGCCAAACACTTTCACGAAATTTCCCAATTTTTTTATCTGTGGTAGCTTTAATTTTAGGCATTTTTGTAGTTTAAAGATAATCAATGCACATTACAGAGAAAGCTAGCACTCACTACCACGTGTTGGACTCCCTGAGTGACAAGTGAACTATTTAAGAAATGCGTAGATGAATCATGTGCTTTATTGTTTCCAATACAGGCAAACTATAAATTCAGTCAGACATACACTATAAATTCACTCTATAAGTTATCGTCCCACCCATGACTGAAGACATAAGTATACCTCCTCACCAATAAATACATACCAATAAGTAGACTACTGTACTTGAAATTACTTTGAATATTTACTGTCAAAAAAATAAAAATCGGTTTGGTAATCATTTCAACATATTCCTTATATTTCAGGTGTTTTGCATTATTACCAAGCTCAGCTGACAGATATTGTTCAATATTCAGATGTAAAAACCGAAATGTTTCAAGGTTTCAGAGAAGTTGGAAATGCTATTCTGTTTTGTTTACTTATTGAACAAAGTCTGGTAATAGTCTTTAAACTGTATTTTGTTGTTAAAAGAAATATTAAATTTATGTCGAGAGTGCACATTAAAAATATGTTGTATCATAATTATAGTATGTCAGTTTTATCGGAGTCGAAAGGGTGTCTTTAAAACTAAATAAAAGAAGTGTACATATATATATTGTAGAACCTCCATATAACGAACTTCAGTATAGCGAAATTCTCTATATAGCAAAGTTTTGGTAAATCCCTGTGGTCATTACATATGAAAGCGTTTCTATATAGTGAAATAGATTTCTACATAATGAAATTTCTAATGACCAAAACGGTTCCTTAATACTGTTGGAATATAATACAATTTTAAGATCAGTGGCAAACAGAATAAGATACACCTAAGGGATTTTAAAATCCCTAATAAAAAGTTTTCCTAAACACACGCACAAACACCTGTGTCTGGTTTCCCCATACAGTGCAAAGCTGTTAGACTAGAAGCAGGCCCTAATTGTCCTTGAATACACTGTATTGTTTGAATAGTAGTACTTGTCATGCTTTTTTGCCTGTTTAATTACCAGAAATCCAGACGTTGCAAATTTCCCACAGGGGTGTTAACACTTTTATGATGAATCACAATCACCATTTGTTGTGCAGTAGGATATTAAGAGGTTTTTTTTTACAAAAGCATGAATGTGTGTGAAAGAAGCATTAAATACGTTTTCATTTTAAGGTAAGAATTGTTCAACTATTTTTTTTTTTATACGCATGTATATTTCACTCCTAAAAACATCTATTTTTAAATGGTTGAATGTTATATGTGAGAAACAGTCGTTAACTGAAAAATGAAATTTTAATTGTGGTATCATATTGCCCTGCCCTGGTTCCTGAATATGTCGTTTCCGCATAGCAAATTTTTTTTATGGAACCGTCCATTTCGTTATATGGAGGTTCTACTGTATATAAATATAATATTGGTGATGAGCAAAGGTTGAAACTTGTGAATTTTTGTGGTTACCCATAAATTATTTTAGTTACCCCAAGTTCAATTTGTTGCCTAAAATTTTAATTGTACAAAATGAGAAATTTCTTTCATGGTTATTACAGTGATATAATAAATATATATTTGTAAAGTTATTGCCGTATTCACTTACATATTAAGGGATGAAAATAGGAATAGAAGATTTACCCATGATACAAATTTTTAATTATCAGTTGTACACCTATGTTCTGTACAATCCCTGACTGAAATATCTGAACCTTCTAACAAAAGGGGTGCTTGTTTTCAACTTTCATATTGTGGCTTTCAGCTTGTGGTATGGTTTTCTCTGTTTTACACTTAACCACATGTTAATGGCTTCATTTGGTTCATGCAGATGATGATGTTCTTAAGTCTGTTGTAACGAAAACATGCAGTTTGCTTTGCCAATTACCTTTTACCCTTTTCATGACAGAAAAACCTTGTTCACAATCCACACTCTGAGTTGGAAGACTGAGAAGCAAGTCTATTAACAATAAAAAATTCCTTATTGTATTCAATTGACTTTCAGAACTCTAGTCACACTTGAAAACATTCTTGTACTTTGTGTACAAAAAATGTTTTAAATCAGTACATTCGCATATTGTGCCTTCAACAGAACAGTTGTTTTCTCGCATAACGTCTTTGAATATTGTAATGCATTCGGTAATTTCTCTGTCCCTATATGTTCTTCCAAATTTTCTGGCCCAAATTTTGAAATTCAAAATGTTCATAGAATTTATGATTGAAACATCTTCAAATCTATTTTTCAGTGATTGAAGAGATTTTGTTACCGATGAAGCAGAAAAGTCTTTGTAACCTTGAAATTTTATTTTTACATTATGAAATAATTTTGATGACAGAATACTCTTAAAGTTGATGCCTGAATTTGATTTTAGTTTTTTCAGTATACATAAGTTATTGTATAGTGTATAATATACTTCAGGGAGGGGTAAATTTGGTAGTTGAAAATTTAATGATAACTGACTGAAAATAGGCAGAATGTCCATCAGAAAACGCAAGTATAAAATAAAGTTCTCTGATGTAATCACTTTCAAAATCTGTTTTGACTTAACCTTCGCTTCAGCAGTGTTCACTTACAGAAACCTTTTCAAAGTGTTTAATAAGAGCTGGATATAACTGATAAACTGCAGTTGCAGCTTCAAGGGAGTAAGTAATCCACCTCGTTTCATCAGCATGCCTGGGTTTCACAAATCTTGTTTTTAACGCACTTCATGCTGTTTTGAAGTTGTTCATATTTAGAGCACTTCTTGAATGGAAACAATACACTCTCGAAGTGTTTTATGATATGGATAAGTATTGAAAGCTTCTTTGTCAAACTGGTAGTGTTCCCACAAAACACGTGTCTAAAATCTGATTATATATATTGCATTTAACGATATTTTTTATTTATTATATTATAAATATCAAGGTTTAAAAAAAATTTTTTGGTTGCCCAAGGAGCAACTGATTTTTTTTGTTTAACTTGTGCTTCTAAAAATTTGATTGCAAGGGCAAGTGGGTAACCGCAAATTTTGACCCGCGCGCGCCAGTAATGAAGCGAAATTCTCACACAAGAATTAAATTTGTGTTATGGTTTAATATATAAAGTTATTAAGGAGCCATATTTTCATTTTAACTGTGTTCGAAGTAATGTATTAGTCCCTAGTTTGATCTGTTTAAAATCAAATTTCTTGCTTCGTATAGTTGCTTTTTGTTTATCTGAACTACATGATTCTTATTTCACTTTCTCATTTGCTGTTAAGAGTCCTTGTAAAGTGATTTTTACCCCATATACCATTTTGTTAAAGGAATTCAAAGGCACTTTTGAAATTGTAGTAAATAGTTGTATAGTTTTTGGTTTTTACGTCCTGCTTCTTTTCGTTCAGCACAACTGTTTACTATCTTTGCTTGATGTAAAAAGAACCTGCTCTACATTGCAAGAGAAAAGACTTTTATAATGGGGAATGGAAATTTTATTGTTTAAAATTTTAAGAAGCTCGATGAAGTGGGGATCAAAACCGGCTGCATCAATTAAAAAAAATTATTTGTATTTCTTCAAAACTCAGATAATTTTCATGTATTTTAAATCTTTTTGCTGATATTTCAAGCTTAAATGCAAAGTATTAAAAGTTTGTTAGGTTGTCTTATACAAGTGAATCTTCCTAATATTTTAATTGTCTTGGTAGTTATAATTACTGATTTTGGGCCTGCTGGGTTCGGTTCCCAGGAAACTTGGTTGTGTAAATATATTGTGGTTTGGAAGTCACATTATGCTATAAGTCACCAGTCCTGTCCCAAATGGCCACCTTAGCTCAGTTTTTTTTTTTTTTTTTTTTTCAATATACAATATTTTATTTAAAGGATACTGTAACAAAACAGTATACTTTATGGTCATATTATTGTAAGTTTCATGAGCTATAACATATTCATGTTTTCTCTCTTACTTTATCTTACTTATAACTAGTTTCAAATTTGGTATTTTTGCTTTTCCTTTAAATGATATATTTTTCAGTCACAAGAAGAGGTGTGTGACCTCCTGCATGCTGCTCCATTTCAAAATATTTTACCAAGGCCATACTGCAAAGGTAAATTATGTGATATGTATTATTGTATAATCTCCAGTGGTTCTCAAGTGTACAAGAGGACCATGAAATTTTCAATATTTAATAAAATTTTTATTTAATGTTAATATTTTGTTGGGATTTTTGTTATACAAAACTCCTTAAGTTGAATCTGCGAATGAAACAGTATTCATTGGGTGTAGATAGTATCGGGTATTTTTTTCTGCATCATAACTTTGTTTTATCTCAATTTATTATATTGAAATCATTTTAGTGGTATTAATTAATATAGTTAATTTAAATTTGATATATAAAGTAAATTTATATTATTTGTTTGTTTAGATGGTGAAAAACCAGAAACAAAATTAAAAAGATTAGAAGCCAAATATGCTCCTCTTCAAGTTGTACAAAATGTTGAAAGGCTTGGTACCTCTAAAGTAAGTAAAAAACTTTATAATTATATGTGCAAAATTATTGTAATAGAAATATATATTTGTAATCATTCATATACTAAACGATACAATACTGTTTTAAGTACTTTTATTAGTTTTTGCCAGCTTCTCCCACTTTCTGCTTGTTATAACCTGTTTCTACCACTGGCATGGCAAACACAAGTTTCTGCTGGCAGAAAGTCAACCCTGTTCCAGATGTTGAGCTTCTTAGTTTTCCTATTATTGCCAAGTACCTTTAAATAGTTGAAGAGTGTATGTTTGGGTATCTGGACAATCTCTGGTACAATTTGTTGTGAATCTGATTCTATTAAATCCTATAATTCATTTGAATCAGTTGAAGAAGGATAGTGGCCCCAGGGTTCGTTTTGTAGCCTCAAATGTCCTTAGTGAAATTCTGCAAACTAACAGCGAGTGGGTCTTTCATTAGTTGTTCCTCCACCAAATACTTTATTGATGCTTTTTACTGCAGCCGTTTGCGGATTTTCCCAGTTTGAACTAGTTAAGGTATGGAAACCTTAATTTACTAGGTTCCATGATTAACTTGATGACGGTAGTATTCAATGTTTAATGCTCATTGAACAAAACAAATACAATTGCATCACGTGCATGTGAATATATCACATGACAGGAAAAATTTACATAAACCTCAACACTTGCTTTCTTTCGCAACCAATTCATAGTGTACTTCCCTTCAGTTCCGCAACCAGTTCATAGTAGAACCCTAATTCAAATCATAGTGGAAACCTGCCATCATTCAGTAGTCATTTAATTTCCAACGACCTGATAGGTCGGGGAGCCATGTGAATAAGGAGGCGCACGATTGATTGATATACCCCCTCCCCTCCTGGCCAAAACTGGGTTTGTACAGTCCTTAATTTTGTTCCCCCTATTCCTCAACATTTTTCTGAAGTGTGTTTCAATTTTTATTACTGTCGTTTTTCTCACAACATGAATTAACATAAAGAACGAACATAAACTTTACACCATGTAGGTTGTAATATGGTGTGGTTTTTTTCGAACAATGAGAACATGCGTAGAGGAGAACTCTTTGGAAATATTCATAGAGAACTCCCCCCTAGAAATTTGCTGAAGTATTTCTTTAGAATAAGAATGATTAGTGCACTTTACACTTCTCCCAAATCCATATTTAAAGTTCAAGGTGCCTTAGGCACAAAAATCTTTTAGGGCAGTCCCCTCCACCACTATATTGTATATTTCATAATTAAATATCCATTATGAGAAGTTTTACTGTGTACTCTGTGTGTGTGTGTGTGTGTGTATATATATATACATATACAGGGTTCATCCCAGTTATTTTTAGATGGGAAGACTGTC
>QLNU02014689.1:69054-83371 GCA_006491805.2 Dysdera silvatica | reverse complement strand
ATTGACTAGAATAAAGTCATTTTTAGATGAACCAGTATGGAGTGGCACCCCCCCAATGAATGGAGTGATGAACGTTGATGAGTGTACTGAGTTTCATAGATTGTGGAGTGCTTTGCAATTCGTATACTGCATTCCAGTTGGTGAAAATGAATTTACTGTAGAGTATGTATCTTTTGCTTAATCCTAAAATTTTAATTTTCTATTCTAAATTAATAAGGTTTTAACTTATCAAGGTACAAAAGATGATGAAAATTTATAAAATATGTGCAGTTAACTTTCTCTTAGAATTATAAAATACTTCACAGGCAACTTTTTGGTGAAGGCTTGAACTGGGCTGGTTGTTCTATGATTATGCTTCTTGGTCAGCAAAGGCGATTTGAAGCACTAGACTTCTGTTACCATATATTAAGAATTCAACGAATCGATGGAAAAGATGAAGTTGTTAAAGGAATTGTAAGTATATAGGAGTTACACCCAACTTACGATACCAGATTTGTTTATATGAAGTTGTAAAATTTTATGAAAATCAAAACTCTTTATTCATTAAAAAGCCACTTAATTTATTAAGTGTAAGTTTTTTTTTTGTATGTATGTTTAAAAACATATGGTGATTTGAATAAATTTAAAATTAATGTTCATGCAATTATTTAGCCAGTTTTTTTTTTGTTTTTTTTTTAAGGAAAAGGGTTTCAGGGTAATATATATATATATACAGGAAAGCAGCACGCGTAATAAAAACAAATTCCTGTAGAGCATAACCATACAGCAGAGTAGAAATTATTCAAACTCGAATTTTTAATGTCATTGAATATTGTCATTTTCCAGGGATCAAAGAAAGGAATGTTCTGGAGGGAGTGCAAACAGAGTAGACAAACAAATATTTCCTGGGAAAAGTGGTAGGATTTCTCCCTAGTAAGGGAACGTAAAAAATATTGAGGAAAAAAAAACACTTGTAAACACATTAGTGTTTAAGCAGTGCAATAGTCTAATAGTGCTAAGCCTGGATAGAGTGTGAAGGAAAGTACATATGTACACCCTATGTCTACATCTAATAAGTCTTTAAATTTGCACAGTTCAAAAAACTGCTATACATATACAGGGTGGCCAAAATAAAACTGGCCCGGAATTTATTTTTTTTATTCTGACACTAAATTTACCTTTCTTAACCCTAGACAGTATAGGTGGGGTATACAATACCCCACTATATAAATAAACAGTTGGCGCATGCATATTTTTGATGACAGGCATTAGCGCTTCCACATAAATTCGTTTTTCATCAAGGTCTTGCTGAGGTAGGTTGTGCAGATAGCCAGCTTCTGTACATTACGTGATTTGGTGTGTTTGGGTTCCGTGCACCCCACCTATACTGTTATTGAACTGAATTAATCTAGTATGTTTTTTCCAATGGCTGGTCCAAGCAACAGCCACCTCGGCCTGGAAGAAGCAAAAGGAGATGCTCATTCTGTTTGAGAGCAAAGGATAAGAAAACTGCCTTTCAGTGTACCAGTTGCCTCAAGCCAATATGTCCAGATCACCAAGCAATGCTGTGCTTCCAGTGTCATCACGATGACTAAAAAAGTGAACTGTGAGTGGCCAGTGATGAGAGAAAAAAGTATAACACTGAAATGGAAGACACATTATCACATGTTTAATGAATATTTGCATAAATAATGTTCAGTTTGTGTGTTGTTTAACTAATTAAAGATTAAAGCTTCTTTGTACCTCACCTATCCTGGTAAGTTTTATTTTCCCACTTACAGTGGTTCCCAACTCAATTTAAGCCGCGGACCACTTTTCCACTTCAATTGTACCCGCGGACCACTTTGAAAAATTCTCACGAGCTGATTGCAAGACCTTAATTAAAAAGGGAACCGGGTCTTTTTTTGGGGGGAAATAAATGTGTTTGTAAAATTGTTCTTTGGGGGTAAAAAAAAATAATAAATGGGGGGGGAAAATCTAATGATAATGCAGTCAAACCTCGTTAAGATGAACACGCTTAAGACGAATTACTTTTAATACGAACCGTTTTCTGAAGTTCCGTCAGATTGTAAAATACTACAAATATACAATCAATTTCATTTTTATATTTAATTTTAATGTTTAATAATAATTTTTATAAGTACTTTTTTTTAGTAATGACCTGTCTCCAGTTGGGAACCACTGGTCTAGGGTTAATCAGCAGAAGAACTGCCCTTTTCAGAAGGTGCTTAAAATGGCCATCGTTGACATTGAAGCAGCGCTGTACTCGATTTAGCAAACTATTAGGCACGCATAGCAGCTCTGCCTGAGAGATGGCAACAATAGCATTTTCAATGTTCTACTGCAGCTCTTTCAGTGTGGGGATTATTTCAGTACATCTGACCCTTCAACTTGCCCCATAGGTAACAATCACAGGGAAAGAGATCAGATGATCTTGGTGTCCAGGAGATTTTACTGCTTCTGCTAACTGTCCTCACCGAACACACCTCATGAATCCATGTCATGGTTGCATGTGAGGTGTGTATTATTGCTCCATCTTGCTGAAAATATCCATACAGTTGTTCATCTTCCGTGAGTTGATCCGCAAATGGATGAAACAGCTCCTGGACATACCAGTGAGCATTAACAGTTTCGTTAAAGAATCGTTTTATGATTCGGAAACCGGACATTATGCACCATAGACCAAGCTTAAAATTATGCAACGGCTATTCAACGTACTGATGAGTGTTTTCTGCTCCATAATGGCACATGCTCCGAGTTCACATACCGGGACAGGCCGAACCAGGCTTTATCTGAAGAAATAAAAAACCTGAGGATCCAAAAATCCTGATTCCAGTTCATTCAGAAACCAGCGGCAGAATTGAACACATTGTACAGTGTAGATTTCAACCGAATTACCATCACTAAACTTGTCTGCGCCTTCTCTCACTCAAACAATTGGTTGTTGTCACGTGTCTGTGCGTGCTCCTCTCGCACCCTGATCTCTCTCTGTGATTTTTACTTGTGAAGCAAGTTGAAAGGTTAGATGTACTGAAATAATCCCTAAACACTGGAAGAGCTACAGCAGAATATTAAAAACGCTGTTGCTGCCATCACTCAGGCAGCGCTGCTACGTCTCTCTCACAGTTTGCTAAATCAAGCACAACGTTGCTTCGACGTCAACGGTGGCCATTTCCGGCATCTTCTGTAAAAGGCAGTTTTCCTGCTCATTAAAAAGGTAAATTTAGTGTCAGAATTTAAAAAAAATTCTGGGCCAGTTTTATTTTGGCCATCCTGTATTTAAAAATTTAAAGATAATGCATTTAATATCTCGTAAAGTAGTTGCGGTTTGTTGTTGTTTTTTTTTTAATCAACTGCCAATTATCCAAACATTTGATTATCAGTACCTCTTACGATCCCAACGAGTTTGGATAAGCAGCGGTCTACTGTGTGTATGTATACAGGGTGCTCTCTAAAGTCTGGTGTTTCGTAAATAACTTTTCAACGAAGGCTCGTAGAGCTGTAAAAGTTAGGTGCGAGTATAGTGAAGTGCCCATGGCCGATGAAATGAGATCGACGGCAGCGTCATCTGTGGCGAAATTGGGAAGTTATTGCACCTAATTCTGGAACTAAGGGAGATACAGAAAATTTTTCAATTACAAAGTTGTTAAGCACCAACTAATTAGTAAGAAACGTGTTTTTTTCACCACCTTAATAGGGCAAAATTCATAATTCAGAAAGATTTTAAAGTGTCCGTCCAACAATGCCATTGTTGGTCAAAGTTCCAATATACTATAAATATATATATATTCATTCATAGTATTTATATTACATTTATGACACTTCTGATTGGTATATTTTATATATTTCTTCTCATACTGTATAAATATACAATAACCTACCTTTCTTCGATGTATTATTTTGACGCTCTTTCTTTGAACTAGAATTACTATCTGTTAGAGATCTTGTCAGTGTACTTTGTTTTCATAATTTTTTAAGTTCATATTCTAAAACGTAGACTTCATTCCTGTCATCATTTTTTATTGTTTAAATTTCGTATCTATATAAAAAAAATAAACCTATAAAATAGTAAACAAAACATTTATTTTAAAATTGAAAGTCTCACTTGCTAATTTTTGTTTTCACATTAAACTAACTTCATTAAATTTGATTTTGGACTATTTAATTCAGATTCTAGTTTCTTTTGTTTGTTCATTCTTTTAACAAAAATGTTTTCCTAAATAAGAGAATATAGAACACTTGTTTTATATAATGAATTTTAATTCTTCTATTTTTCCTGCTTGTACATCTGTGTATTTTAAGGCTCATCACTTCACTTTCTGTATCAGTTTCACTAACAAGTACGTGTAGACCAATATTTGAGCTTGTTGTTATGACCATATTGTTATTACATCTCAAATTTTTTACATTCATTTTCCATTTACCTTTAGATTGTCTTTTCTATATTCTAAGACTTCCTTTGTCTTTTTTAATATAAATTATATAAGATTGGGGAAATCACACACTCATAGCTTTTTATTTCCATCCAAATTGTTTCAGTGTTCCCCAATCTTAATTTTTGTTCCAAAATAATTATAAAAATGTGATTTTGTTTAGTTTTATACTGTCCAGTTGGGTATTTATTTATATCTGGAGATTTCTGTAAATGTAATTCTTAAAGTTATATTTTTTATCCATAATATTAAATTGTGCTATTATCTATATAATAGCACAATTTAGTAATATTAGTAAATTTGATTTTCTGTTTGAAAATTACAGTAGTATTATTGGTTACTTGAAGTTAATTTTATTGCAAAAATTTAGCTTTTTTTCTTTTGATATTTAGTTTCCAAATCTTTTACAAAAATTCTGTAAGTAATATGAAATAATCCTGTTGCCATTTTATAAACAACTACACGTTCTCATATTTTTTAGCCCTTGAAAAGGATGGTTGATCGAATTAGAAGATTTCAAGTACTAAACAGCCAAATATTTGCCATTTTGAATAAATACCTTAAATGTAATGATGCTGATAACTTGCCTGTGGAACATGTACGCTGTTTCCAACCTCCTATTCATCAGTCCCTTGCTGCATCAGCTGGTCCTCAAGCTGCCACCACAATTTACATGAGACCAGATGGAATTTCCAAATAAATTGCATGTATATTTTTAATAAATTAAAATGCTTTAAAAAAATTAGGCCAAAGACTTACAAGCTTTCTGTAAGCAATGTGCACAACTTTGCAGAAATAAATAACGTTATATTTTTACTACCTTAGAGAACAAATATTTCACTAGGATTTCTATAAGTGTTTATGTCGTACTTTTGCTTTGTAATTGTAAATATCTGTTATGTTATTTGTGATGTTTTTGTGTATTCACTGTCACTTTGTTATATTCTTTCCTGCAGTTATCATGCATTTATTGTGTTTTCATTAAAAATTGCTTGTAAAAAAAAAAATTCATGGCTCACGTTTACTTGAATTTCAATCTTTGTAACATTTATGCAAAAGAGGCTATTCCACACACACCCCTCCCACCTTTTTGCAAGTGATGGAGCTCACACATTCATCTATTTAACAGTTTTCTCCAGTTATGGCTACCACCTTCGGGCCAGCTGGGTTGGGTTTGACTCCTTGTAAACATGATTGTGTGTATATGTATCATGATTCAAAAATCACATTAAGTCATCATTCTTATGCTAGGTGACTTGGGATGTAATATCTGCAAATAAATATATCTAGTTAACGTTAAAATTCAGATACTTTTTCCCCTAATGTTACATAAATTCGAGAAAAAGTTCGTCTCTAGAGAGAAATTGCTGCAGATAAAATTAAAGAATAAGCATTTTTGAAAACGTTATTCAATGTCTGTAAATCTTTTTCACCATAAAAACACAGATCAACATATTTCAGTTATTAATGTTAATTTCGTTGGTCTTTTTGTTACAATGGAAAATTTTAATACGTAGAAAGAAATGCAGAAACAAAATTTCAGATTACATTGTTAAACAAAAAAAAAACGTTTGGCACACAAAATCTAATCCTAATAGTGCTTTTCATTCTGCATTTAAATATGCTATCAGTTTTTTTCTATCATGCATGGATTGTTAGTGACACAAATTAAATTTCTAAAGATTGTACATAGAAACCTCACATTAGCGGTCGCTTGCTGTACAGAAATATTTGTCCAAAAAGAGTTGTAATTGGGTATTCTGTAGCTTAAAATGTTACATTTCCATCATTTGAATACACTCTACAACAAAAAAAAAATCGACGCATCAAGGAGGAGTTGTCCGATTGCGATAAAAATTGGTGGATGTGAAGAACATACATAGAAAAAGAAATCATTAACATGTCAGAACAATTGAATGATTTATTGCAGAGTTTGACCGTTACAAAGGGAGGAAGTCAATAAGGCGTTGGTCCACCTCTGGCCTGGATGCAAGCTGTCACCCGGCGTGGCATAGACTGATAAAGATCCCGGATGGTGTCCTGCGGAATTTCTTGCCAAATTGTCTCCAACTGTCGGGCTAAATCGTCAACATTCCGGGATGGTTGCAATCGCCTTCCCATAGCGTCCCAAATGTGCTCTATGGGAGAGAGATCAGGAGACCTAGCTTGCCAAGGAAGTGTTGGGCAAGCTTGAAGACAATTCATAGCAACACGTGCCGTGTGCGGCCGGGCATTGTCTTGTTGAAACGTAAGTCCAGGGTGTCGCAAAAGGAACGGTAACACAACCGGTCGTAGAATGTCGTCTACGTACCGCTGTGCTGTAAGTGTGCCAGAAATGACCACCAAAGGGGTCCGGCTATCAAAGGAGATGGCACCCCAGACCATAACGCCCTGTTGTGGGCATGTGTGGCGTGCGATAGTAAGCGCAGGATCCCCACGCTGCCCTGGACGTCTCCAGACACGTCTGCGGTTGTCGTCAGGACACAGTTGGAAACGGGACTCGTCACTAAAGACTATACGTCCCCAGTCAGCGCAGTTCCAAGTTGATCGAGCCCGGCACCACTGTAATCGGACTTGACGGTGTAAAGGCGTGAGAGGTAAGCGGCGTAACGGTCGGCGCGAGCGTAAATTCCGCTCTCTCAGTCGTCTACAGAGGGTCATGTTGGGCACATGTGTGCGGGCCACACGTTGGATAGTTGATAACGACGAATCCGGTGCTGTGACAGCTGCTCTGACAATTGCTCTGTCTTTCCATTCTGGTGTGGCCCTATGTCGACCGTTGTCGTTCCGATGCTGACATCTGCCGTTGTTGACCCACTCTTGCCAGCACCGTCCAATCGCCGCATCGCTTCGACCCACATGTCCAGCGATTCTTCGATTCGTCCAACCAGCCTCTTTCAATCCGATAGCACGACCTCTTTCAAACTCTGACATATGCTCGTAATGAGCACGAATCTTTCGGCGAGGCATTGTTACAGTCGACGTAAGATATCCGCAGTCAAAATGCAACAGAAATTTTGACCACATATTGAGAATCGCTCCTTATATACACCTGCTGAATGCGCAGTTCCGATGCGCTGGAGTTCCCGCTATTCATTCATTGGACACCAAATTTTAATCATTTGCATGTTCGGTCAAAATGTCTTTGCATACGAAATTTCATTACAATCGGACAACTCCTTTGTGCGTCGATTTTTTTGTTATACAGTGATCATTTCGAAACTTACATATTTTTAAGCACTTGATACGAATTTAAGATAATGAATGTAAGCATTTATTGAATATAAGAAGTAAATTTACAAAGAAACGTTAAATATTAAAATTTGTCTTGGAAAGAAAATGGATCAATAGTTTTGGTGGGTTCTGCTACCAGTCCTTCGAAACATATATTTAATTGCGAGATAAAATTTACGGTTTTTCCGTTGTTACACTTACAGGACTTGTGTACTAGTCCAGCAGACAATAATAAACTCATGTTTGTAAAAATTGCAACACCATGAAGGAATCATGTGATTGAGCTGAAAATTTCAGGAAATGCAAATTAGGGTATGCTATTCAAATGATTAGAATTTCAGAGTCATCGCGCATGCGTGGGCTGAGCAGCGCCTCTCTGAACTACTGATGGATCCGCATAAATAGAGGGCTGTCGCTAAAGTTGTAAAAAACCCGGGAATTTTGGGCACATTGGAAATTTTGAACATAGAAACCAAAATAGCTAGAATAAAGGAGGCAGTCCCATCGCACTTTCTTCCTATTGGTCGATTCGACACGATCGATCAATAGAAAGTAAGGCGCGGACGGGACTACCTCCTTTATTCTAGCTATCTTGGTTTCTTCCCATCAAAGTTTCCAATGTGTCCAAAATTCCCGGGTTTTTTACAACTCTGTAGCGGGGCGTGTATGGTTATCTGCTAGTGGTAAACGTTACATGAGACCTGCTGTGCGAAATGACGTGAAGGTCGAAGTTTTTTTTGTCGTATTTTGTCCACACAGATTCTCGTCTCAGGGAATGAATCATGAAAACTGTATCCGTATCCCTATCTGAGGGTGACCGCTAAGCAGAGGTTTGGAATACATTATTGTAAATCAATTTCCGCCAGGGAATTTACACGTCACAGCTTTATTTTTACATCACTTCCGTGCAAACTCTCGACCAGGTGACACGAGTAATTAATTACCGTGTTCCGGTCCGGCTGCTGAGGCAACATCAATTGATTTGCCTAGAGCCGTAAAATTATTGATCGATCTATGCAACTAACTAACGAATAATATCCATCTCTTTCAATAAATTTTTTTGTTTATGTTTGAAATTGTGTCGTCTCTACATTTTCGTATGGAGTCCGTGGATGTAGGGATCTTCAACACAAGTCGACGATCGGGACTTAATTCTTCGACCACCTTTCCCATTTAAACTCGCAAACCAACCGTTGAAGTGGTCACCCGGACAACCAATGGACCAAAGATGTTAAAAACCTTCTGAGCCACTTCCAAAACCAGCCACCTTTGCTGATTGCCAATGCTCTACTGCCGCTTAAACAATTAAAAAAAAAATGGCTCGGATACTACAGCTGCGATAAACATGGCCGCCACAAGCACTGACAAAGGAACTCGATCGAAAACCACTGGCGGATTCAGCGAGGGTTGGAGGGTGATCGCCCCCCCCCCCCAGCAGGGTTAAATAGGAAAATAAAGACGATGAAGAATATTTTATGTATTGTTTGTTACGACTGTAATAAATAAAAGTCTTACACAGGCGTCCAAAGTCTCTAAGTCTTGGAGAAATGCGATCCAGACGTTTTTCACGAATCTTCAAGCTACTCGTCTTTCAAACTACGTTTACAGTAAGGGTTACTTCAGCATAACGTAGTTTTTTATCGTTGAAGCGCCGTCAAACTTGGCTTCGAACGCGGATGACAGAAGAGACTTTTAATACACACCCACAGAGACATTCATATTGATGTAAATAAAGTGATTGACAAATTTTCAAAGAAACCAAGATGGCTCGACTTTGCACTATAAACTTCAAATTTTTTTAAAAAGTCGCTTATTATAAAAAAAGTAAAATAATTACAATGTTTTTGTAGTTTAAATTTAAACTTGTTCTATTAATTACATTGTAAATTATCGTTTTTGGTTATTGTATATGTCTCCTTTACTAGGTTATCCTTCTGTCATACTTGACTATAATCTACCCTAAACCATATAGTTTAATTAAAGAAAAGCCCAGCTTTAATTCATTGTCGTAAATTAAATATTTTGGTGAGTATAAAGCAGGGTTGTCCAACCTTTTTGTGTAGTGGGCCACTTAAAGAATTTTCACGGATCTTGCGAGCCAGCGGTTTCTTAAAAAAAAAAGGAAAAAACTATCACTTCACAGCCTCCCTTTAGAGTTTTTTCCAGTTATTTGTGCTCTTGCGATGTAGAAAGGGGTCACCTCTCCTGTCCCCAAAATTTTTCCTTATTTCTGAAAAAAAATATCTAAAATTTTTATTTGGGAAACTTTTTTTATTTCAAACAGTTGTAGGCGGGCCGGACTATGGCCCTCGGGCGGTATGTTGGACAACCAAGTTATAAAGGAAGGCTAGTAATATAACATTTACCTAAACTATTTAATAGTCCAAAACTAAAAAACTGGGAGGGGGGCGCAAAACCGACACCCCAGTGTTCGGCTTTCGATGTTAGCGGCCCTGGGCAAAGTAGATTTTAGCGGCCTTGAAAAAACTAATTTCCTGGTACTTGCAATACAATTTTTGGCGGCCTAGGCGGCCACACCCTCTAAGCACGGCTCTCCCCTCCATAATAACATCTTGATTCTGCCCGTGCCGAGAATCATTCAACGGATGCCTTCGTCGCTGACATACTCGTTATTCTTGGCATCTACAATTATCCAAATAACCTCTCCTTTGCCGATGAAAGAAAAAATCGCTATTTCCGCTTAATGCCGATATCCTGGAGTTTTCGTCTAGCCTTTTGGATAAAAAATACAACGCAGTTTCAATCCGCAACATCCAGCTCAGACCAAAATTAATTTTTTCATGTATCGGGTTGGTGTCATCGGATTTACTTAAAGATATTTCACGCTGCATAACCTGTCCTACAATTTCGTATATTGAAAATGTCACACGTGTGCGTGTGAAATCCTCTCAAAATCTCCAAATGAGCTATGCCGCCGTTCCACATGCAGTGAACGTGCTCTTCCGCGTGTGTCTCCTGTTTTTGAAAAATTTATCAATGAGACCACATTCAGAAATCTGACAGCTCTACACAGCAAACGGTAAACCAATTTTCAATTAAAATGAACATTTCAACCTAGCGAACTACCGAATTGCAACCATATATTTATTTATTACAAATGCCAGGCGTTTGACTATTTAGTCATTAACCTTCGAGCTTTCCAATATTTGTTAACGATGTCTTGAAAAGTTTTTAGTTCACTGCACATGTTGAGGTAATTCGATGTCATTGGTTGGTTGCTGTTGCACAGCTCACAATCAGGGGTTTCAGTCAGACCAAAGCTGAACAAGTATGCCTGCAGACAATCATGCAATTAACATGCGAAATTTTGCAACGGCGGCAGTTCTGGGAGTATCCGGAATAAGTGATTTAGAATTTATTAGAACGTCCCAGAGTTTATTTAAAGCCTTATTTGAAACCTTCAGGTCATTGCTTTTACTAAAATAGTGACGTATAAATAGTCTCGATGAGTGAAATGTCATGGCCGCTTGTGGTCTTCGTAAGATAGATTTTCCTTTTTTGGCTAGATGATCAGCCATTTCGTTTCCTTCCAAACCGATATGTGCAGGGACTCATTGTAGGCTGATCTTGTCCTTCAAAACTTTCAATGTGCATCTACAACCAGGAATGCGGTTGCAATAGTGTTGTTCAGCATTTTTTTTATTCGATTTAATACGTCGAAAAATGAATAAATTTAAAATATTTCTAATTTTCGTGCAGTATTTAACTTTTAAAAAAATTTTAAAATTTGCCGTCCAAAAATGGGCGCGAAAACGATTTCAATCCGGCAAAGCCAGCTGTGACGTCATTCCTGCCTTCCACTTTCTTTGGAAACGGCAGAAGCACGTTGATTTCCGTTGATTGATTTATGGTGTGCTTGTTTTCTTCGGTTTTTATTTGAGATAATTGATCCAAATACATACGAAAACAGTTCTTTTCAAGGCTAATTCGTCTGCATTTTGTTTTTAAATTAAATTGCCATTAATGAAGTAATTTTTCGTTTATTTGGAACGTAAAATACAGTGGCTTAATGAAAACTCTATTTTATTGGTTCCTAATATTTATGATTTTATTTTGGGCCAATTAATGTTTCGCAGAATAAATAATAATTATTACTCAAAAATCATTACTCTCACAAACTTTTCACATAATTACAATACACGAAGTACAATTTTTTTTCTACCTTGTCAAGCTCGAACTCATTAGTGAGACATGAAAGAGGGATTAATTGCATCTAAGTATGAATACCGAAAGTGCAAGAAGCCGATAAAAATATGTGCGTACTCGTTTTTTACCTTTTTAGGGGTGGGGACAGAAGAGGAAAGCAAGAGGAGGATTATCGCTTTTTTATTTAAGGTTTGGGAAGAGGAGAAATCAGGAAAATCCCAAACAACACCGTAAACAACATGGTGGCTAGTCACCTTGTGACGATTATCAGATTTAGTAACACTGGCTAGAAGATTGCCAGTTTTGGAAACACTAGCTAGAATTGATGCGGGACATCTCATGCAGTGGTGCCCATTAATATTTTTATGACCATTTTACAGACCACATCTCAATAGACCACATTCCATAAATAAGAAGCTAAATTTAAATACAGTATTCTAAAATTCTGCACTTGGGAATTATACAGGGTGTCCCAGAAGGTCGTTGACAAACTTCTAGGGGTTGTAGAGGACAAATGAAACGTATCGGCCAATGGAACCTATGTCCGAAACGGAACCGGTTTCGCAAGAAAGTGAATTTAATGTATACGCCCACCTCGCGGCTGCGTAACCAATTACATCAATTAAAATATTTTTTCAATATAGAATTTAAGTGATTCACCTAATAACACAGCAGAGACAAAAAATCCGGAATTCCCTTTTCTGATCCGGATCTGTGTACCACATAGTCAGCAATAAGCATAAAAGTGCCTTTTTTAGCACACTGGAAATGAATTGTGAACTGCTAAGTGTATGCAGCAGGTAGAGGACATGAAAATAAAAAATTTTTGTTTAAATCAAACAACAATGTCAATCAATCAACGTTTATTGGCGTAGTGATACCAACGCCGATGGTATGGCGTGATTAGATGGTGAAACGTTCGAAAGAAAATAAATATTTCTGCCTTCGGTGGGACCTGAACCCACGACCTTCCACTTGCCGGGCGGAGGCTCTACCCACTGAGCTACGAAGGACAATATATAATCTCTTTACGAACGTATATATATTGTTGCCAGTTATTTCGCAGAATGGTGTAGTACATAGACTACTATTTAAACCAAATTGCAAAGAGACTGGTATTAAATTGATCGAAATGCACGTTGCAGCATATGTATTTATTTTATATAAATCGAACACTACGCAGATTAACGCCAATAAACGTTGATTGATATTGTTGTTTGATTTAATCTGCGTAGTGTTCGATTTATATAAATATCTTGAACATATCAGAACGTAAAGTTTGTAAGTGTTGAAGTGTTGTAATTACTGATAAGTGAATATCTAATACTGTATTATTCCGAACTGGGGTCAAACGATATTGACAATGTCAAAGAAATCTCAGCTGTGTCGATAAAAATGTCGAAGTTATTTAATATTATTGAAATACATATAAACTGACATAAATTAATTACAATCTATGTATAATTCATAATACATATTTCAGTCAGGGCCGGCGTTAGGTGAGGGGGGTATGGTTTACTGCAATGGAATATTATTTATGTAGTGTTCCATCGGGCCAGCAACAGATTTTTCGAGCCCCTACGTGCTACTTTCCCTCTATATAGATATGCATGTAGGTCAAGTATCATCTAGGGGCGTTACTTCTCCTACGTGCATATGTGTGTACAGGAGAAGTAGCACTTAGGGGGGCAATACCAAGTCGCCAAACAGAGACAGGCCACCATCCATTGGCGTTAAATAATTTTGGAAATTCTTTAAATGGCGCATTTTGCCATATGTGGTAACCTTGAATGCGCTGGATGCGAACACTAAATTCACTGTAGCAGCCAAACGACTAATTTTAGGAAAAAGTGACTGAACAAAAATTGTTTATTTTCATGTCCTCTACCTGCTGCATATACTTGTCAGTTTACAATTCATTTCCAGTGTGCTAAAAAAGGCATTGTTATGATTATTTCTCACTATGTGGTACGCAGATCCGGATCAGAAAAGGGAATTCCGGATGTTTTTGTCTCTGCTGTGTTATTAGGTGAATCACTTAAATTCTGTATGAAAAAAATATTTTAATTGATGTAATTGGTTACGCAGCCGCGAGGTGGACGTATACACTAAATTCACTCTATTGAGAAACCGGTTCCGTTTCGGACATGCGTTCCATTGGCCGATATGGTTCGTTTGGTGTCCCCTACAACCCCTAGAAGTTTGTCAACGACCTTCTGGGATACCCTGCATATAAAATTTCAACACATGAAATTAGTTTCAAGTATTGTTGGAGTTTTAAATTGGTAAATGCTGCTGCAAAACTATTTAAACATAATGCCGATTTATATATTGGTATCCCTTTGATACACAGAAAATTATCGAAAATGTAAGTGTTGTTTTAAATAAGTGTTGTCCAACATATGGACCACAATTCAGCCCACTGACAACTGTTTAGAATAAAAAAATGCAAAATAGGTATTTTTTTTCCAAGAAATAAATAAAAACTGTCAGGAAAGCATGAG
>QLNU02014689.1:48500-68954 GCA_006491805.2 Dysdera silvatica | reverse complement strand
GAAAAAAGCTTTAAAGGAATTGTTTTTTTTTAAAGAAACCACTGGTCCTCGAGATCAGTGAAATTTTTTTAATTGGCCCGCTGCTTAAAAAGGTTGGACAACCCTGTTCTAAATCGATATTATGGAAAGTACTGCAAGTAACTGAAAATAGCCTCATCACCTAGATAAAATTTGGTATTTCCTTTTTATACTGGCCTTGACGAGAAATCGTTTCCGATTCATGCAAGCAATTCATTCAATGTCTACACTCATAATTTATTTAACATTCACATATAGAAGCAATTTAATACTTTGCATTCAATATTTTATTAAATACATGTTTGGTTACATAATTTATTTAAAATAAATAATATATAGCAATAAACATACAAGAAATTCATTTTTAACAGACACTTTCTAATGGCAACAGGCCAGCAGTTGTTACTTATAACGTGTCAAACACATCAGCACGACCAACATGATTGTACATAATTATGACCATTTTTACAAATCCTTTCAGATGGTAAAATACATCTCGCTTGAAAAAAAAAAAATGCAACATCTTTATCCTTCTATATGCAGATAGAAAATAGTTAACTTACTAAATATTTAAACAAAAACATATTTTTAAAGAGAACATGGTACTTCCTTATAACATCCGCATCCGATCTTATTTGGCGACTTTTAAATTATGTTAAGATCGCAGCTGTAATATATCAAGCGATGCTATAGCTCCGTATTTGTATCCCCGCTAATATAATAATTTTATTATGAATTAGTACTTTTATAAATAAATCAGTACTTACCTGAATCACAGAGACCGAACTAGGGGGAGACACACACACCACACCACTCGTCGCTTCGCGACTCATGCCGTTTCACTCACATTCGATGTGCGCTGTCTGAATCAGTATATGTTGAATCAGTATCTTCATGCATAGGGTATTTGGTAAATAAAAGATTATTAACCACATATTTCCAAAAAAAAGGCCAAATAATTTTAAAAAAGCAATGCAAACTCGAAACTCTTAACAAACCTTGGCGAAATTTTGGTGAGATTTCTATAAAAATTATCCACTATCCTGGCGATATATCTTCGACGCCGCTGTAATAAGGAAGTAACGATAACATTTTTAACATACTTTAAAAGGGAAAAATCACCATGACAGAAATATGCCGATTTCCCTTTCTCACCAAGGCCACTATATAACAGGGAAGTATCAAAATTTGTTACACTTAAAACCAGTGGTGGCTGGAAGTCCACCTGCAGTATTGTACAACAACCAGTTTTTCATTACAAAGAAATTAGGTTAATTCAGAGAAAAAGAGGAAGCTCATTTCTATTAATTTTTAAGTAATTTGAAATTTTGAACAGCGGTAATTGTAACTACACAGACATGTTGACACATTGAGTTCCTTTTAATAATGTTAAATAATGCCTGGATAGCCTCCCTCTCCCCAAACACACACACAAAAAAAAGGAAAACAGCATTTGCGAGTTGTATTTTTACGGGTAAAAAATATGTATGAAACACCTTAGTTCTGGACCCACAAGCCACCACTGCTTAAATGAAACTAATTACGTTCCCAGTTGTCATCATGATTACTGAGACAGTAAATTTAATATAATAATTATTAACAAATCAAATGCAAAATCACAATGAGCAAAAATTCGCACAATTATTACTAAAAACTTCAATATATTGCAGAGATAAATTACAATTTTTTTTCTTAATAAGTGGAATTTTCTGTAACAAAATAATATATTTAATATAAATGAAATTTGGTTGGTTGGCTGTGTTTTTATGGCGTAAGGGTCATTCGGCGCCAAACAAAGTGAGAACGTGCACAGCTTTAAAATAAAAATAAATTGAAGCTAAAATGGCAAAAACATATTGAAAATAATATAAAAAGCAGCCAAGCGATACGATATAAAAAATCATATGAGATGGGAATAGTGAATATTAGATAAAAAGTTAAAAATTATTTCATGGTTAAAAGAGTCACATAATACGTTGCGAAGGCTAAAATTATTTTGATTACAAGCTGATGACCGTTGCTGGTTAAAATATGTAAAACATTTAATGTCAGTTTTCATTATTTGAAGTCAATAACAGAGCAATTTTAATTTTTTTCTGTCACTGTTGGTTTAATGATAGAGTTTTTAGTGTTTTTTCTCGCCTTTTTAGTCGATTGAAACCCTCGCTGTGGGATTAAATTTTAGTTGGAAGGCACATCGTCAAGGGTGCATCATGTTTTCTTTTACCCACACCAGAACGCATTGCAGCCACGATTGGGTTAACTGCACTCACCTATTTGTCAAATATAGAAAGTTCATTTATCGTATTCAGCGAGTGTGTAACTTTTGAAGCATTTTCTATTACATGTTCTCTTTCCGTATTCGCATCTGTTGCTGATGACATCCTCACTTCGGAAGTTTCTTGTAAATACTCCACCAAGGCAGATTTTCCCCATCTTCCATACAAATAGATGAATCATCAGCACTTGAAGGAAGTTTTTCTTAAAAAAACTCCATACAGACTTTGTGAATATGTTTACACGTATAGTTTCTGACAGCAGAGTCAACACAACTGCAAGTATACATATGAAGGCAAGAATTATTGTTGCACTCTTTGCATTTTAAACTGCAGGTGTATCTGTCTCTTACTTTATTAATGGAGTACAATTCGTCGTACTTCGATGACGCCACAATCCAACTACAATTGCTGTCTTTAATGATACTGGTATTGTACTTGAGACTTGCTTTATGACCTTTTCTTAAGTCTTTTAATTTTGCAGACATTTTGCCCTTATTTAGAACTATCAATCTCTCAAACATTTTACCCTTATCAGTTGCATGATGGCAAAGATTCCTTTGTCCATCTTTTTACAACTTTTACCTTTTAGATATTTATATTTGAATGTACGGTGTAATCTTTCTAACCGCATATTGATATTCACACCACAATTCAGCCTATAGCAATAAGCCCACAAGGTCGAACATTTTACACAGGTGTCTAAAAAATACTTTCCGAATTCTACTGTTTCTTCATCTTGGAGCAGGTGGTTCTGACAGTTATCAACCATTACCTGAAAAGATTTTATGTCTCTCTCTCTTCAAGCAATATTTTTAATATTTTATATATATCACATTACTTTTGACGGTCTTTTATTTTTTTCAGGTTCTTTCTCCAGGCATTGTCGACGTGCCAAGAGCAATAAAGGCGTTTCCCTGGTGCACCCATCTTTTTAGTCCGGGCATTATAAAAGGCCTCGGCTATATACGTCATAAAGATGTTGGGCGTCAGCTTACCAATTCTTTTCTTTATTTCTGAGAAAAACAATACCAAAACTGTCTGTTCGCACCTATTGGACATCATGAACATACATGGGAACCCTTGTCGTATATCATCAACCACCATTAATGTGGTTAGGCCAAAATTATATTTATTTATTCCGTGTGTGTTATCCACACATATGCAATTGTGGCCGTATTTTATTAACATTTCTTTTTGAGCGTCGGTCATTATTATTAACAGAAAATCATCGTGCTTTAAATTTGGATAATCTTCCAAAACAATATCTTGCAGGCTTATAAAACAAAACACAATCATTTCCATCAGCTTTTGTTTCATTTACTCACGCTTCAACGCTAGTACCGTCATCTTTGCGACGTACAGCACTTGAATTTAAATGAAATACATTTGCAATTTTCCGTAAGTCATCTTTCGTTAACAGATGCAGCCTTTCCAACTCGAAAGTTTCCGAAACAGAGCCTCTCACATCATCTAAAATGACGTAGAATTTCAGTTTCGCTACAATTTTTGCAGCCAAATTTTCTCATTCAGATTTAGTGAGGGATAAATGTCCAAGCTCATTCTGATACTCTACGTGTGTTTTTATAAAGGTAACTGAATATTTCCCACTTTTTTCTTCAAAGACCCTCATATATACTGGGCAGAACTTCCCAATTTTGTCAGTCCCCTGCGTTTTAATATTTCTTAATCCATTACCCGTAGGTTTGAAATTTCCAGATCGATGACATCTAAAATAATGGGTTTTGCCTATACTCCTTGCTTTTGTCCCTGATGCTGTCACGTATTTAAATTTCGCTTCTTTTTCAATAGCTTCTTTCCATGACTTAAAATCTTCAAACGTAGCAAGCTCAACGTTTTCAGTCTCTATACGTGTTTCATGCTCTTCTTGAAAATGAACGGAGAGGTTGTCGTTCGAAACACATGGACATTCAAAACTTTTATTTTGCAGTAGTACATTCACGAGTTTCAGACTCCGATGGATGCACGTTTTTAACGTAACGTTTCAAATTGTACGATTTTGGGAAAGTTATCTCACATGATTTTCAGCTCAGACTAACTTTTTCAGGTTCACTGCTGGAATTTACCTCCAATACTACAACGTTTTCACTAGAATATTGACAAACACTTGTAGGAGTTTCGTCGAAGACGAGTTGGATTTCAGACTCCGATGGTTCCCCGAAACAACTTTCAGCCATTACTGCGCTTTCGCTCGCTCGACAGTCCACGCGCAAGCGCAGAAACGCGACAGGAGAAGCTCCTTCTAGCTAGAGCTCCTGTATAGACAGGCTGACTGTCCGACATTTTGGATGGGATATATTTTCATACCACTAGTTTAGATTACCTCATTTGGCGTATCATCGCTAACGAATGTTGCCGCAGTTTCCCTCTGAAATTTTTTTTATTTTTATTTTATTTTATTTTTTGCGCATTTCAATTTTAATGTTGAAGAAAGACACAAAATAAATATTAAACTATTTTGTTTACGTGTTTTGACTAACACTCCTCCGGTAGGAGCTCCATTTTTGGCAAAAAGAAAATACATAAACCTAAGGCAAAAATTGACATGTCGAATTTTTGACTAAAGTTTGTTTAATTGAAGTTTTTGGCGCAGTATAGGCCATATGCTCTTGCGCCGTAAAAAAGCCAAACAATAAATCAATTAATTGAAGTTTATAAAAGCGGAAAAGAAATGAAACTGTGAAAAGTTTTAAGGACTAAAACTACAAATAAAATTTTTAAAATTTTCAATTCCAATTGTTAAATTTCCAATTTCATATTTCTTCATTGAAATTTCAACATTTTATAATTTTTATTTCCAATATTTTTTAAATAAAATATTTTGGATATTATTGTTCATTGTAATATTTTGATTATTGAATAATAAGAATACATGGATGAAATTCACATATTCTTATTAGTGTTTGTTATTTCCTGAAAAAGAAAACAGGAGTTTGATCTGTCAGCCACAGGCCAATCAAAACGTGCCTGAGTCCACATTTGATGACAAAAGATTTCTTTATAAATTTTCAGAATATGTAGCCAATATACATAAACAGGCACGTGCCAACGGGAAGGCAGGGTTTTCCCCAATCTGGAAGGAGGAAAGGCGAAAGGCATATTTCCCCATTCCACTATCGAGGAATACTATTAAAATTTTAACTTCAAAAATAACAATTAACATTTCCACTAATGTAGCACAGATGAAACAAATTTAGATTCTAATTTCAGTTCCTGTTAATAGATGTTGGCACCATACCGTCAATAATACTATTTTACATTGCCCCCTGGCGTATCTATTGTTAAAAAAAAAAAATAAAAAAATTAGCGTCTCTTTACCTGTATATTTTTTTTCAGTCTTTGTGAAACCATTGATTTTAAAGCTTGGTGCTCTGCGAAATCAGTAAAATTGAAATCGTTCAAGTGGTTGTTGTTTTGTAATTCAGTTTATTTTAACTATTTAATTAACTAATTAACATCTAATTAACAATTAATTTATTTAATTAACATTTTATAATAACTGTTGGTGATTCATGGCAACAGATGGTACCACTAGTTTATTTGTGGCCGTAAATGGTCTTTCCTCGCCCCCCCCCTTTTCAAAACGTTGACACATCTTTGCACACAAATGAGCCCTTTTGTTAAAATCTAACATTTAATGGTGCAAATTGTAATGCTTTAAATTATTTCGTAGGCATAATAAGAAACTTTTGAATAATCTGAATATTCTAATAAAGAAGAGTTTCTTAGCTGAATAAGGAACTAGTAAAAAAAAATTCCACTCCCCCTCCACATGTTTGTTTTTTTTTTATAATAAATTTATGTAAAAAAAAATAAATTATTTTTTTTGTTACTTTATCCTATCCCAAGGACTATTAAAAATCAATAATATTCTTTGTCCTTTCTAAATAGAAAATAAAAAAGGATTTAAAATGTCCCCTCTGAAACAAATTAGTTACCACATAAGGACCCTGAAGACAACCTCAAACTAAAACTCAAACATACGCCAAGTAAATGAAAAAAATAATGAAAATTATAATATATTTATAATTATTACACATTATTTATAATTTTACTTGCATGTTTTGTACCCATCGCCGTTGGCGATTTTTGGCGCAATCTAAGGTGGCGTTCACAAATTCTATTCGTCACAATAATAAATTTTGTTAGAACAAAAAGTTTTGTTTTAAAGTTTTCGTAAAAAAACACATATATATCATTTAAATTACTATTATTGACAAAAAGTTAATACATGATTTATAACTATAATTAACACTAGAGTGTAAAACCTACTATGTTATAATTATGGCAACCATGTAACGGGGAAATTTCACAGTGAAAACATAGTTTTGCGTTAAATATGTATTGTAAATATAATTTTATTTTTAGTAACAAGTTTATAACACCACGATAAAGTAAAAAATAAAACTAATTCAGCACTTCACATAATAGTCTTCCAGATAACCAAGATGCTCTTTTGCGATTTAAAATCCATCTTTTTTTTTCTTTCATAGTTTACGGGGAACCTAAACAACCCGAAACGTTCTTCGGAACAGTTCGAACGATTCATTGCAACACAACCGACCATTTAGACAAATCAAGAAAAGGAAAACGGCAGAAAGGGTATATAAATAACAAGAAAGCACCAAAACCCATGCGTTTACAATACGTTCGTTGTTGCCGATCCAAAAAGTCTGACGAGTCAGCTCCCCTTTATTTGAGCCTTACTTCTAGCGAGATGCTAAAATTAGCTAGACTCTAGTACATCTAGCTAGTTTATAGCTTGTTTTGGCATTACTAATACCTAAAAGGCGACGTGAAGTATACGCATATGCGCAGAAGGTTGCCCCTTCTGCCAGCATTCATCTACGGGCTAGTCGAAGGTAGTGCCACAACTCGTAAATACCTTGTTGTTGTTTGTGTGCATGTGTAAATTTTGGAAAAGTTGGCCGAGCTGGCGGCACTGTATTTCCAGAAGAGGAGATGATTACCGTAGAAGAGCAACTGGCGATGTACGGATGAAAAACAATCGAACACGAAACAGGTGGAGATCTAACAAATTCTTAGACGACAGCAGTTAAGTACCCCAAGGCAAGGCTCTCGTAAGTACCTACGTTTCAACATATTTTGGAGATAGAGCAATTATCTGACTCGCGCTTCACTTGACCCTTACTGTTCATGTTCCGATACAGGAAACAGTTCACGTTAAAAGTAATTCCCCTTTTCTAAGGTTCAACTGCATTTTATCCTTCTATATTTTTATTGTCAAATTGAAGTTCAACTTCCATGATTAAGAGTTGGTGGGAGTTATATTGAGCCGCCAGTAGTACAAATTTCCCAGAAAAATTCTTGAGAAGGGTGGCCGTCGCAGGTCGTGCCGTGCTCACATGTTATTGAGCCTTCAAGTTCATTAACCATATGGACAGTGGCCAATATTAAAGCAAAAATCTCATATAGAATGACGACGAAGAAGAAGATGTATTTCAAAATGCTCGTATTGTACGTTCTGCTGTTTTTATGTAGTTTTGCTATTGGGGGGCCGCATTCGCATAAGTCATCACCTTTTAACTTGGAATCATTTGAAGATAACACCCATTCTCGTGACAATAAGCATTTTAAAAACGGAGAACATAATTACGAATTTGATCATGAATCCATATTAGGTGAACTTTTTTCTTGTTTGCTCGTTTGATTTCTACCTTAATTTATTGTTTCCATTTAGTACATTGTATTTTTAAATATGGATTTTGCAGTGGACTCTTGATTTTATGAACTCATATGGATTCAAGAAATACATAAAAAAAAAGTTTGTGACATCGGAAGTTCTTAAATCGGAATTAACATTTCTTCTATAGAGTACTTTTCGGGACCAACGCAATAGTTTGTAAAAATGCGAGTCCACTGTGTCAAGTTCACGCAAAGGTTTATTCTGAGGATGAAAAAATATACTTTCTCAGTATCATAATTCTTTGACAAGTTGTCAAATAAATTATTAAACTTAATAACTAGGGCCCGGATCTTGATGACCTAAAAATTCCCCAAAAATGGTCGGTGGTAGTACAGATACCGTCCCACAAGATCAATTTTCCCCTAGAAATGAGAAGGAAAGTCGCTGTAGGTGGGGTTTTGACATCAGCGATTTTAACACGTGATGATGTCACACAGGGTGGGGCATCATACGGTGTTTCTCTGTGGCGGTGGTAAGCCGTTTTGAAGCTGCTTCGTTATTCTTTTGAGTGTCATGGAAGTGTTGCAGCGATTGGAAAGATGTCGGAACATTTCAATATGGATTTTTTTGTTCAATTGCGGTTGAAAGGGAAGAGGAATGTTGTTGGATTGGTTTGTGGGAGAAGGTTTATTTGGTTTGGAGTAGAAGGACCCGATTTGCAAGGTGTGCTGGTATGCTAGGCCTAACGTGGATGACTGTGTAGTTAAAGAGGTGAAGTTATCCGACAGATAAAAGGAATAAAAGTTAGTATGCCGTTTTTATTTTGTTCGCTGCACCGAGAAAAAGGAGCAGGGGGAGGGGAAGAGATGGAGGAAAAGAGAGGAAAGCCAACAGCGGGAAAGGTTAAGAGGTGAAGGGGGTGGAGGTTGGGAGTGGAAAGGGATTAGAGGGTTAGGGGGGAGTAGGAAGAGACCGCCAAGAAAACAGGGGTTGGGAGGTAGAGAGGGGAAGGAGAAGGAACATGAGGAAGAGATTAGAAGGATAGGAGTGAAGAAGAGAGAGAGGGTAGGGGTGAAGGCTGGGAGTAGGAGGGAAAGGGGCAGAGCCTGTAATGTGAGGTAAGCAACATGGCGGCAAGCCAGGACAAAGTTGCCATGCGGGCTGGAAACACGTCCCACTAAAAACGAAATGGGACAGTATCTGTACTAGCGCCAAATGCTCTAAATAACAAAATGCCATTAAAAAGATGGAAAAATGATTGGTCATAGTACAGAACACGTACCCTAGTGCTTTTTAGCGGGAAGTGTTTCCAACACGCATGGCAACAGTGACTCACTTGCCGCCATGTTGTTTACATCATCTTAACTGCATGGACTTCTCGATTTAGCATAGTTCAGAAAAAAAGAGGTACTTTATTGCACTTTTTCCTCGGATGTGTGTGGTTTTATTGCATTTATATAAACGCAGGAAAAAAAATTTCTGGTTTATTTGGGTGCTGGCGTTGCCATACAAATTCTGTGAAGTAGGCATTGAACAGTTACTCTTTCATGACTGTGGTTTTCCCTACTTTCTTCTTCCACCCTCCTTCACCTCTACGCCCCATCCCTCCTACCTCCCCTTCTTATCCGCTTCTTTCCCTTCACCCCATACAAAGATCTACAACCCCTTCCTGGCTGCCTCCTCTACCTTCACCCCTATTTCAACCCTACTTTCACACCCTTCCTTTCCTCCACATACCTTTCCTCCTCCACCTCACCCCTTCCATGCCTCCTTCACCCTTTCCACCTCCCTCCTCACCTATCATGCTTTCTGGGATCAGCACTGGAAAGCGTCATTCAAACGAGGCCTAGCTCACAACTTCTTCCCACACTTATATCCGGACAAAAATAATCCTTTTTTTGTAACCCACTCCAGCACATTTCTTTTCTCTTTCAACCGAAATTCCACACAAAAATATGTCAACCGTTCACACATACAATTTCCTGCAACGAACACATGAAAATGCCCTTGCAGGTCCAGATGCCCGTATGTGTGGCGTCACACAGTGCATAACGTCATAAGCCCATTTCCAACTACTTTTGACTCTTTTCAAGAGGAAAAAAAAAGCACTGGGGTATGTGTTCTGTACTCTCACCAAATGACCTAAAAAGTCGAAAAAATGCCCTTAAGATTAAAAGAAAAATTCCCCCAAAAACAACTTACATTTTTCTAAATTGTAAATTAATGACTTCAACTTAGACAATTTATAGACTAGAATTTTCATTCTTTCTCCATGATATGTCAAAAGAAAAGAAAAAAGGAAGTAAATACCTATTATAAATGAATTTTCATGATGTGTAATTTAATCATTTGCAAGAACATCAAAATTGAACTGAATAATTATGCGTATGTTTAACATTGTTAAAACTATATTTTATTTTCAGAAAGCAAATTTTGATACCTTGAAAAGCTCTTCTCAATACTTACATATGTTATTACGACTCACAGAATGAAACTTATATATGTTGTTGGAGCATATTTGAAGAAAACAAATTCATTTTTATGGAAAATCCTTCATTAATTCCCAATGTTTCTGCCTCTCCAGTCAAGATACCAGAATTTTTTAAAGTCTGAAACCTAGAGTTTTTTTTAAACATAGTTTAATTTTGCAACAGTGAAGTGCCCAGTTTTTGTCTTAGCCTTTTTTTAGTACTTCGCTTTCTTTATCGCTGTAACCAATTAAGTCAACGAGTTCCATTCTTAGCATAATGGAAGGTAAAATGCTGAAGTTTGATCTTATGTATGCCAAATTTCCTTCTATTTTTTCCTGAGAGAACAGACATCGCGCAATTTGAATAAATGCTACGTACTCCGGCTGAAACTCATTTACTGTCGCCTTTACAGCATCAAAATTTTCTCTGTAACAAATATGCAACCATTGAGCATCCAACCATGTTCCCTAACGCGTTGTCAAAGGATTTGGTGGCAAACTTAAACTAGGAGCTTGTGTTTTAAAGACTTCTGTACGATAAAGAGATTTCAAGAAAATTTTGTAAGGATGTAAGATATTATTACCCTTCACAGGGATAACACAATTGCCAAATAATGGTCAACACACAAAGCTTCCGGGGCGAGTTTTTCTGAGTTTTCGCGGGGGAATTTATTTTTACTTAATAATTTTCGACACCCACTTAGGTATACGTTCAAACTAGAGCTGTTTTTGTTTAGGATAAAAAGAGGACAGCATCTCTTTTTCTCCTAAACAAAAAACAGCTCTAGTTTAAGCTTATTTCTACATGGGTGTCGAAAATTATTAAGTAAAAATCTTGTAACATTGAAAACAAGTCTATATCCAGATAATTTGCCTGAATTTCCTGGGAAATCCAATGTAAGGCATGATCAAGGCAAGTGACATGCACTAGCTTTGGATAAAAACATTCAATTGCTTTTCCCTCTTTTACTACATTTGATGTAGCATCCGTTAAAAGGGGTAAAATATCATGTTCCACTCCGTTTGGCCATAAAAGAGTAAAATATTTCTCAAGTAGCTGACAGAAGGTTGAACGATTAACTTTTTCAAGTACCTCGAAATTCAATAAAAATACTTAATATAAGGTAATAGTTGGGAAGTGTGACTACAGCGTTGAAATAAAAGTTGGGAATAGCGCTAAAGGAAAAGTTAAAAAGGTTGATATACTCAGTTGATTAACAATGAAAGCTATTGAAGCTTTTTTTCATCTTGAAATCCTAGTTTTGGTTATTGCAACTTGTTTGTAGTTCTTGCAAAAATTTTATTTTTACTGAAAACTTGGCAAAAAATCACCTAAAACAAGGAAAAATCGACTAAAATGCCTTAAAAACAGACAGGCAAAAATTGCAAAAAAATGCAAATGTCATCAACATCCGGGCCCTATTAATGACTGTACTTCACAAGACCCATGCCTTACCGTGTTTACTGATTTTGTTTTGAATGTGGTTTCTTGGTAGACTAGTGTTTATGTAGTAACCTTTTCAGTTTTTTTCATCTGTCTTGATTCTCCTTCACTTTTCTTTTTCCAGTGTTTCCAACAGCTGTGATATTTCATTTCTCTTTATTTGGGGGATTTACCCTTTTTTTTATTGTGTTGGAGGCCTTGTCCTAGTTCATTTTTTCCCTGATTCTACTACTACCCTTAAGGGGTTTCCTTGTTATTTTCCCTTTTTTCAAAAGTTTTCCAAAGGGTGGAGTTTTGTTTCTTTGCCGTTACCTGGATAAGAGTGTTCTTAAGCTTTGGCAATAGTTTTTTAGATGCTAATGCAGAACACGCTACCTCATTATCTTTCCTCTTCAAACCACTATAAAAGTGCAGTCAGTTATGCTTCTGATGTCATATTGTTTCCGACAACATGAGCATCCATAGGATATCCTTGGTACTATTATCTGTTTGCTTAGCATTTTTGAAGGCAATGTGCTTTTGGAGTTGTAACGAATTATGGCTGAGCGTTTGAATCCCCATTTTTTTTATTATAGTTTAAAGGTAAGAGATGTCATTGAATGGGCAATGAAAGAGGGTTTGCTTGCATCAGAGTATGAGTGTCCCAGATGTAAAGAGAATATGAAGTTGTCTGTTAGACCTAATGTGTATGGTGAGTTTCAGTGGTTGTGTAAGAAAGGCAGTGAGAATGCTCATGACAGTACAAGGTCTATACGAAAGGGTTTCTGGTTTTCCAAGTGAGGAATTCACGTAGAGGCGGTGACATAAGGAGGAACCACATAAATTATTTCCATCCTCTTTAAACACACATAAAACCGATATTTCCTGTACACACAGTTGACACTAGAACATAGCTGAATACCCAGTTTTTTTATTTTTATTATTGCAGGGTTTTCTGATTCAATAAGTTTCAGTGCCTTGATTATCTGATGTTTTTAGTAAAGGGGAGGTATGTGGGTCACCCCTCATAAGGCATGTCCTAATTTAGGAAAAGTACTGGGTCTAAAAAATGTCTGAAAAACAACATTCCATCATGGCCACCAGTTACCATTCGCTTTCAGAACTTGGAAAAACTTGGCGATGGTAGCGTGTTATGCATTTTTATCATTTTTTGTATTATGTATTTGTGTAAAAAAATGTGTTAGCAACAGAATTGTCCATTTCAGTCTTTCATCAAATGTTCGCATTGTGAATCTGTCATCTGCTTTAACGTTTTTACCATGCTTATCACATGACATCCTATGTCAAAAGTCCATACCTATAAAAATAATTTCCCGTGTGAATATTTTACGCTTCTTGAAAACAAAAATTAAATAAAAAAATGAATTCAAAGGTTTTTCTTGGATTCTTTAGCAATTTTTATGAATGCAAATGTTTATGTGACTCTAGTTCCCTTAAATTGCTTAACTAGGGGTTCACACTACCACAACCTCTCACACAAAGGTGCGTATACATCTGCGAATCTTTCGCGAGCCGAACCGTTCTTTGAAATTATTTTCACATGAACTCCCAACGATCCAATGGAAAGGAAAGAACCTGCTGCGAACCATCAGCAGCCATTTCTCATTTACTTGCAATCATGTCTTCGCGTGAGGAAAATTAAGCGATTTTGATGATGAGCAGTTCAAAAGCAGTTTATTCGGTGCTTCAAACCCCGTCCCAATCTTGCGAAGAAGCGGCTTGGCCTGCAGATGTATATGCACCTTTACACCTCCAGCTATCACCATTCCAACTTTTGTTATGAAGTTGAATTTCTACGCTGGTGGGTTAATTGTAAGTCCATCCTATTGTGCGTTCGCGCAGACCTGACGCCTGATACCGTTAGCACAAGGGTTAGTCCATTGCAGTTTAGGGAAGGGCATCTTGCCGAAACTGGTTTTTCATGTGGGAAAAACCAGTTCCTCCAAGACGGCCTTCCCTAAACTGCAATGGTGTTAATATTGTTAATTCAATTTATTGTGCAATGGTGTTAATGGTGCAATGTTAACAGTATCATGTGCCAACTGAGCACGAATGCACAATAGGATGGTGCCCACTGGTGGACTGGAATAATGCTTCAGCACATAACCGAATGGTTAACAAGACCAGAGAGAAGTGGTTTTGGCAGTTAAAAACTTTTCACTCCAAGTTCATTCTGATGCCAAAACTGACCTGTTGGCCCACGCTAAGTAGGTGAAATCCCATGATAGCACCAGCTGCTCGTTGTCCAGTACCAAGCCAAGACCATCAAATCTTGTGGTCAATTCTTCGAATTTTACTCTTTATTTAATAGCCATAAACTTTGAAGTTTGCGACTCTTCGTAGCTTAGATCTGACAATAATAGTGTTTCGGCTCATTGTAGGATTACAGACTGGAAGGCGAAGCTTCAGTTCAGATTGAAGACCTTTGACCCCATTTCTGGGCAATCCGTAGGGCCAGGTCTATGTTTTGGCATTGACTCCAGAGCTGAGTTTGCGAAAGAAAGCATTTCCAATGCATTTCTTCGGTGAGAAACAAAATGGCATACTTTATGGACGTTGTTGTATCATCTTATGTAGGACATTTGGCATGGGCTTCGTGGTGATACTAATGGTTTCTGCTTACGTCCAAAGGAGAGAAGAAAGAAAAAGTAAGGGGAGAGGGAGTGACTAACTCAAACTCGTAGAACAGAAGAGTGCAAATAAAAAAAAATTAGTAGATTTAAAATGAAAGCAAATAAAGGTGGACATTAGCCACCAATAAAATGTCACTTAAATGGGTTACTAAATAATGTAAATAACAAAGTTAGATTATATATTTTTGTTGCCTAAAACTTCAACTTCCTAAACAGCAAAGATTCTCTGCAAAAACCAAAATTACTAAAGCAATTAATTACAGAATAATTATGTAGGGTGGAATATAAAGTCTGTAAAATACATAAATATCAATATAATTGTTGAATAAAAAACACACACACACATATATATATATATATACATACAGTAAAAATCATAATGACCAACTACATATAACGATGGAATTTTTACAAGAAGTTTGGTTTGCTATTCTACTCCATACTAAATATATTGGTTATAACGACATCGTATATGACAAAACCTGTTATAGGGTCATTCCGTGTCAAGTGATCCAAAGTAAAAACCTCACCCTCTCGGATTTTTTTCAAATTTGGCTCATTACATGTACTAGCAGAGATAGTGAAAAATCCAAATTTTCAGATTTTTAACTGCAGTATTTTTTTTTAAAATTACAGGCCTTTGAAATCTGGAAAAAAGCACGATTTTCTGTTTACGTGCAGTTACAAAAACTATTACTAATCAAGCTAGAAATGAGATAGATGAAATAAAAATAATGTTGTAGATTATAAGCTTTCATATGATATCCAACATGACTAGTTTTGGGCAGTTTGGGATTTCAAGGTAATGACATGAATTCTTTGATCTTGAATTTCTCAAAAAGCGTTATTTTTAAAATTTTGAAAAAATAACACATAAACTTATGCATCTTATCATTTCTGGAAAGTTTCATCTTGGGGCGGGAATGGAGTCATATTTTGGTCATTTAAAAAAAAAACTATGCCAAGGAAAGACCATCTGCATAAATGGAAATTTTTAATTTTAGTCCACACTTATCAATTACTTTGGCAAGAACAACTATTTTTAAAAGTAAGAAACAGTGCTATCATATTATGCTAAAACAGATGAAAAAATTTACCCAGTTGAGGGGGGATGAGGCCAAGGTAGGTGTATCTTAAGAAAATTACATCCACAAATAAACATTAACTTGTGAATCTATTAAAAATTGTACTACTTTTACAAGTTGTTGCTGTATCAATCTACCTTTTTCTATGTTATTAACTTCAATGATCCCCTACGAGGTAACACTTAAGAGCTGTGGTTGCCGAGTCCATTTGTTCTTTACAAAGGTAATAAGTGTGGCCAGTGGGACATCTGGGTTCCACCAGGGTCAGAATTTTGAAATTTTTCACTGACACTTAGATTTCTTCCTTTAAACTTTTCTATTAGCTGATTAAGCATTTCACAATCTGAATTATTTTCCCCAATATCATGTACATCCTTACTTGCTCTTATAAATACTTTGTCTGTTAAACATATTTTAATTTTTTATCACAGTATGATGGTGTATGTTTCTTAGCTATAGGTGACTCTTCAAGGGTGCTAAGAGACTTATTAAGGTAATCTAAACTCACATCTATGTCTTCAAAGTTTTTATCTGCCTGACTAGGGCCTGGCATTCTAATTGCTATTGAGCTGTCTATTGTTTCATTTTTTCCAAATTCGTTTTTTTCCCCTGTAACTATCACATATTTTCATATCCTTTTCAAAGATGTCCCATAAATCACACATCCATTTTGTTTTACTATTTTTGTACCCTTCTTTGTTAAAAGGGTTACAACAAAAAAGTGGTAATTATAGACCTACTTACATTTTCAGCCATGGTGGAAACTCACAATTACACACATAGAGAACAATGATGTAAAAAGTTTAATGCAGACTGTGCAGTGTACATTCACTCTATGAGAGTTAAAGCAAAACTGAATGCTAGCTGTTGAATTGTCACTTTACATGCAACAATTTATAAGTCTTCAACATAAAATATTCAGAATTGCACCTGGGTAATAACTCGGCGTCTCTTGCTTACAGATCGTTTCCACCTGTTTATAGTCATAAAGGAGAATTTCTATGGTTTCTTGAACACTGTTCCTCCACCTCTTTTTACTGGGTGAACTAATTTAAACTATTCTAGCATGGTTGCATATATAGTGGCGTAGGCAGAAAGTTCATAAGGGTTATAGGCTTAATGGGAGGGGTTACAGAGCTACAACTCATATATTCCTATGTTAAATATACAAAATTTTGGTACTTCCTTACTATAGCAGCCCCCAATCTTTTTTGGCGATCTTAGAATTACGCCAAGATCATAGCTTTGTTTTCGAAATTGAGCTCATTATGCACAAATGTAAAAATAAACGACATAATATAAAATAAGCGATTGAATATAAAGCTTTGTTATGAACAATTTTGCAACTAACTCATGCTGCTAAAGAAGCTCTGTGTGATTGAGTTCAAGGTACAGGCCATCTAAATTGCGTCAAACAAGAAAAACTTTATTTGGAACCTTTGTGCGATGTTTTTGATGGTTTTACAGATGTCTATCCAGTTGATATAATAATACTCACATGTTGTTTTCTAATTTTGACAAGATTTTACCACTATTTTGGTGATTTATTTCAGTTGCTTCTTGGCCTCTCTATCTCGGAGGCCCGTTATAGTAAGGAATCACCAAAATTTTGTTGTAAAGGGGGGAGGGTTGCAACCCCCAAAACTGCCCCTGGCTACACCTCTGATTGTATAATAACACTGTTCTTAACTTATAATAATGATAGTGGTTATTTCCCAACAGAATTAATAATTGTGTATTAAAATTAAAAATTTCCATTTATGCAGATGGTGTTTTCCTTGGTATAATTTTTTTTAAAAAATGACCAAAATATGATCCCATTCCTGTCCCAAGATGAAACTTCTCAGAAATGATGCTAAGATAGGCAAGTTTATGTATGATTTTTTCATAATTTTAAAAATAGCACTTTTTGAGAAATTCAAGGTCAAAGAGTTCATGGCACGAACTTGAAATCCCAAACTGCTCAAAACTAGTCATGTTGCGTATCATATGACAGTTTATGAAATAATCTATAACATGGTTTTTATTTCATCCATCCATCTATCTCATTTCTAGTTTGAGTAATTATAGTTTTTATAACTGCACATAAGCAGAAAATCATGCTTTTTTCCGGATTTCAGAGGCCTATAATTTAAAAAATACTGCAGTTAAAAATCTAAAAATTTGAATTTTTCACTATCTCTGACAGTACATCTAATAAGCCAAATTTGAAAAAAATCCAAGAGGGTGAGGGTCAAAAGTGCTAGAATTTTGGTTTACTTGGCATGGAATGACTCATAATAACAATGGCGATTTTGTAGTCTACATAGATTCTAAATAGGGAAATTCGTATCGGATATAACCAGGGCCAGAAAAATCTATTGCCCGACATGTCCGGGGCATGTAAAAATTTCAGCTGGGCATGTATTTTTTTTGCCACATGCCTGATCGGGCATGTAAACAATCGAAAGCTTTTAAAGCTTTAAAAAATGTTAGCTTTTAACAGATCTCTGGAGGTTTTTTAGTTTTTTTAATTAAAAAGAACTTTCCATTTTTATTTTAGTGATTTTATCAATGTTTTAACAACAATCTCGATACCTCAGCAATAGTATAAAGTTAATAGGGAGTCCCTACAATAGTGGAAAAGATAAAATCTCCATATCCACATGTAAGTATTTGAGGATTTTCAACAAGTCCTGTGGGAAGGAACACTGAATTTGGCTGCCATCTTATAGCTCACAACTCATCGGCATTTGTCAAGCTCATGTTCATTTGCCTTTTTTCCCTCTCTGGTTTACTTTAATAATAGATATTAGCAGAGATTAAAAAATCCCTTGAAATCTTAGGAGCCAGAAAAAGCAGCGCAATTTAATTTTGTGAAAAAAAATTAACACTAATAAGATCTTACTAAGTACATAAATATACAATTTGTACATACTTTATGCATTGCATTTATATCTTTCGACATGCCTCGCAGCTTTTGTTTTAAAATACTAATTTGGTATTTTAAAAAGAAATGAGCTTTCATGCGATGCAGTTTCCACCATATTAAAGGATTTGTTTCTCACTTTCAGCATTATCAAATAGTTATTTAATTCTACTTCAGCTTTCCTCTTCGAATTCATCGCTGGCTTACCCAAAGTAGGATCCTCATTTTCCAGTAACTGTGATAAACCCTTCATAGAAGTTGCAATAGACTCATTTATTTGGTTACTAGTTGATTCATTAAATTGCAAATATAGGTATATATGTTGTACAGTAGTTTCTTTAATTTTTCTTTAAAACCTCACGTTGAGTAACCGTAATCATATAAAATAATTGCAATCATCTCAAGTGTGCTCTTGACCACTCTCCGATACGGCCCTGTCATGCAACATTTCAAGTGATCTCATGTACACTGTAAACACGGAATATTGTAGTCATAGCTCCAATAACAATCTAGAAAAAGGATGAGGCTCCCTCTTCCGTGATGATAGATCCTTGACATGTGACATTAATATTATATACCTATATAAGAAAGGCCCCACAAAAGTGATCCAAATCAAGACTCACACCAGCCAAGTTCGTGCCTGTGTTTAGTAAATGCAAACCGATTTCACTACAAGAACAATTGCCAATGTGCAGAAAGCACAGATATTAACATCGGAATGGAAAGTACCAATATTGCCATAAGGACATATCAGCTTTGTATCGCATATGCATATCTCTCTCAATCTACATCAGTGTTTGAAAGACACTGGCCTGGCATCATTTAATTTATATCGGTTTGACTTCACGTACGTACACATTGCTCAGGTCACATCGATTTAGGAATACATCCACACGATTGATATCACGTACATCGTTCAAGCCACAGTACGATATATCACCGAATCGAAAATCGGTATCTCGATGTGTATTTTACATCTATATATTACGATGCATCGATACATAGCCCAGTCCTATCTGTGAGCTTCAGGGAGAAATGAGTTCTTTCACTGTTCCTTTCCTCACTTTTTTTTTCTCACTTTAGAGAAGGAAAAAAATAATTCCGAGAGGAAAAAAATAATGTAAAGAATAATTAGGGTTGCCAGATTGAGCTTTTTAGTCGCCATGGCCACCTGGTGCCTGGTATTTTTCAAACCTTGTAAATTTTCTTTAACCTCGAAATGTATCTGTATCGGGACACCCTACCGAAGCTAATGGTATCCCCATGGTTTCTATCCTAGAATAAGTTAACCTACATAGTAAATCTTGTCCATTTAATTTGTCTTGATGTTAATTGATAAAGTACAAAAATTATAAATAGAGCAAAACAATGTAGTGATACGTTTCGGGCATATAAAATTTTGATTCGGGCATGTATTATTTTAGGTTCTATGCCCAACCGGGTATGCAAATTTTTGGAGATTTTTCTGGCCCTGGATATGACTTGACAGTCATAAATCGAAACCATGTGGGTTAATTATAAAAATTGGAGGTTAGTTATGGGAATTCAAGCTTCATTCTAATCTTGTTTATTTACAAATGTCTGAGAAAGTTTTATTACTGCTAAACCTGAATATTAAAGATAGTGAACTTAAAAAGTGATTTATTAATTGAATATCACGAGGGTCATATTCTTAAAGGGCCCATTCTATTTTTTCAGCGTAGAGCCCATAAATCTCTTAAACCGGCACTGTTCTTAAGTCATTAGTATAATATAATAAATACTATTTATTACATTTGTTTTCTACATTATATACTTTAGTAGTATTTTCTACAATTTTTTCAATTTAAAAAACTAAGAAAGTACTATGTATTAAGTGTTGCTATAACATAATATAAACGGAAATTAAATTCATTATAATTAAGTATATTTAATTTTGAAACCAAAAAGTTAATACTTTTTATTGTCAAAAT
>QLNU02014689.1:2762-48400 GCA_006491805.2 Dysdera silvatica | reverse complement strand
AAATTGAGGAACTCTCCTCCTTAACTGCAGCTTGTGTTATGCACACAAATTTTATATTTGTGGGAAAAAATTTTCCAACAAACATAGGGAATGGCTATGGGTAATCCTCCATCTCCTATTCTATGCAATCTCTATATGCACTACTTCGAAATGTAAGTTTTTGAGAAAATCCCTTTTAAATTTTGGACACGGTATGTCGATATTTTCATCCTTTGGGACGGACTTGCCAAAAACATCCAATCCATGCTTTCCTCAATTCTGTTGATCTACACGTGGAATTTTGCCTTGAAATAAAAAAGAATAATTCACTCCGCGTTCTTGATATTTTGATCAAGAAATCACAAAATTTATTATTACAGTATTTCGGAAGCCGTCCTCAGTTTCCCTCCCTCCGCATGCCAAATCTTGCCGTCCTATTAAGCAAAAGATGGCGGCATTTTACACCTTTGTGTTTTGGCTATACAACTTCGTTCAACTCTTGCATTACAAACCTAGGAATTAGAAGTTTTGAAACGCATCTCTGTTGACAGTGGTTTTGACCACAATATTATTAATCGGGCACTGGCAAAAATAAGCAGACCTCGCCCTATCACAACTCACTCCATAGCTGACTTCTCCGGCTTTGTCACTTTCCCGTTTTTTCCGAAACTTAGTTTTTCGGTGGCAAAAATTAAAAAAAAAGCAAATTTTGGCGTCACATTGTCCCCGTGCAATAAAATTTCTACATCCAAAATCAAAGATTGCTGCTCCCTCACCGAACGTTGGGGAGTGTATCAAATATTTTGCCAATGTGGCTTTTCGTACATCGGCCAGACTAAACGTGCCTTGAAACATAGGTTAAAAGAATATCAAAACTACGTAAAAAAGGCCGAATTCCAAAAGTTTTCCATCGTGGTCCACTGTTAGGAAAATAACCACGAATTCAACTTCGACGAACCCACTTCACTTCGTCAACCAAGGTCTCCACTCCAACTAGACATTTTAGAAGCATGTTATATTAAAGCCAACTCTTCCACCATAGTTAATGACCATGAAACCATACCTTTTCTCAGTCATGCCTGGACCGCCCTGCTGCCAGAGACGGCACCAACAACAGAGCCTAAGAACAGTGACCACAGCAATGTTTTAAAATAACTGTTCCAAAGGTTGATAACACGCCTCATGTTTATAGTGTTTATCTCCTGATGAAGACTAGCGGGTAACTTGTTGAAATGCAATTGTGTTCTTCTTTGAGATTTTGTTTAAATTATACGCAATAAATACGTTGAGAATTGCAATTTATTTTTAATTTCGAATTTTGCGTAGTATGTCAACAAACATATTTTCAAACTCAACTTTTTTGATAAACAAACTGGAAACATGAATTTCTTCCAAGCTTTAAAAAATTAAGACGGCTTTACACCATTGATGCATAAATGGCTAATTCTTAAAAGTGGGTGGTGCAGTTGTAGCGCTATTGGCTTTTCTTTAATTGTTAATAACTTTTTAAATATGGATTTTTAAGAATTTTCGCTCTCCAACTTTTTGCTTAGAATTTTGCAAGGAATACAGCTGTGAGGAGATTGAACGGTCGATTCCATACACCCTGTATATAATATATACATATTATATACAGGGTGTCCCTGAATTCATAGCCAACACGTTAAGGGATTGTAGGGGACATCAAATAAACCAAATTGGCCGAAATCCCCATGTCTGCAAAGGACTCGATTTGGCTGTAGAGTGAAAGTATTATTTTGTATTTGTAGGCAATTACATGAACAAAAAAGCCCTGCGGTGGCGCAGTGTGGTAACGCGTTCTCCTATTGCGCGGCTAATCCGGGTTCGACTCCCAGCAGTGCAAAAAGAACGCTTACTCAGAGATCTCATAAAGATCGCACTGCTCACTGTAGTCCGGGGTTTGGTTCCCTAGGCCTTAAGAGGTTCGGATTCCTCGGAAAACAGTAGGTCCCGGCGCAGCATGACCACTGTAGTCTTTGAGCCGTAAAACCAAAAAGAAAGAAAGAAAAACATGAACAAAAAAATTTTTTTGACGCATAATTTAAGTGATTGACCTAATAATGCAGCAGATTAAAAAAAATTAAAAAATTCCCTTCTCTGGCACTGAGTACTGTTGCCATTTAGTCATCAAAGGTATGGAAAACGATTGTTTTACCATACTGGAGGCAATTAGGATTGGAATTGTTAAGCATGTGTAATAGGTGAAGGAGATCAAAAGAAACAACTTTGGTCCAGTGAACCAATGCCCGAAAATGAGCCTTTCTGGAACTACAGGGATGTTATTATTTGCATCCACATTAGTTAATCATGTAACAAAATTTGGAAAATTTGCCGTTTTAGCCTAGAACCATATTGGAAAAGGTTTCACTACTTACTATAGTCCAAAATAACTTCCCATGGCCAAATTTATGCCTCAAATGAGGGGTTTTACCAATTTTGATAGTTTTGGTATCTTTATGTAACCGAAATTTTGCACTTGCATTTTTATACACACGTTTCACCATGTCAATGTACACATCCTCAATGTCTGTTGATCTTAAAGAGTTGATGACTGCTGATGTTTTAATAGAGTCAAAGGCCTTCTCATAGTCAATAAATGCCACACACAATGGAAGTTCATATTCATGTGTTCTTTCAATTAATTCTCTTAATACTTGAATATGGTCCACTGTACTGAATCCACTTCGAAATCCAGCTTGTTCTCTTGGTTGAGCTGCATCTAATTTTTTCTGCAGGCGATGTGTTAGCACTTTTGTGAAGATTTTATAAATAGCAGGTAACAAGCTAATTGGTCGGTAATTTTTCAAATCCTCTTTATCACCTTTTTTATGCAAAAGAATTACTGTTGCAGAATCCCATTGGTTTGGTATGTTACCGCTGTTAAGACATTTGGTAAAGAATTTTGCAAGTATGTCTTCTACATATTCTCCAGCTTCTTTTAGGATATCTTCCTTTCTTCATATTTTTTATTGCAAATGAAACTTCTTCTTTTAAGATTTTAGGAGCTGTTCCTTCGACTATTTCAATGTCTTCGTTTAATCCACTGTTACTTTCGTATAGATTTTTGTAGAATTCTTCAACTCTTCTAAGTATTTCTTCCCTATTTCTTGTTACGGTGCCATCCTCTCCTTTTAATGCAATGATGTGTTTCTTCCCAACAGATAAACTTCCTTTAACAACCCTAAGGCTCTTGTTATTTTCAATGGCTTTCCTTACTAGCTCACAGTTGAATTTTCTTATGTCTTCTTTCATGCTTTTGCGCAGAGTTTTACAAAGTTCTATGTACTCAATCCTGGAACTGGTATTTTGATTGTCCACCTTCATATCTCTTCGCCTTTTCATGAGCTGTTTCGTCTTCTCAGATAATTTGCTATTGTGCTTTTTACAGGTTACACCACCAATTTCCCCAGCAGTTTCAACTATTGTCTTAACAATGTTTTCATTTGCTTCTGAGATATCACTTTCATCAATAAGTCCTTCCAGTGCAGAAAAGCGATTTTTTAATTCCAACTTGAATGCCTCGGTATTTACTTTCAGTTTCATTAAATCCACCCTCTTACTTACTTGTTTCCTAATGAGCTTCTGTCGTTCTAATTTAGTATTTAAGCAGTGTTCACCCTAAGTGTTTTTTGAAGGGCGTTGTGCCCTGCCCCCCCCCCCTCGAAAACAAGAATTCCATCCTACATGCCTTTAAAAAGAAAAATTACTGCCCTTTTTGCCCTTAAAACGGCATGATAGCACTCTGTGTGGTTCGTTCCTTTGTACATGACTGGATTCCCGGAAAGAACCCTCTCGTTGACATTAGAGATGGGTCGTTCGTGAACGGACGGGTTTTTTTGAAATATTCACAAAAATGACCTGTTCATACAGATTTCTTTTTTATTTTTTTTTTTTTGGTGAACTACTACATTTAATACCATCATAGTTGTGATTATCGTTCACAGTTCATGATGTGGTTCATCGTTTGTGATCTTAGGTGTAGTTTGTGATGCCAGTTATGGTTTACATGATCTTAGTGCACTGTTGGCGATTTTGGTTCTGTATGATCACCGCTCTTAGGATTGCATTAGTTTTGCGATTATAGGACGTGGTCTTTATTAGCCAATCTTAGTTCGCTGTCACGGCTCTTGGTTTATGGTTTGGGTCATCGTGCGGATTGATCGTAGTTCACAGATGGTAGTCTAGTTCCATCACCACCAAACAGTCAAGGATGTATCAGGAGAAGAGGTCAAAAGCCCCCCCATCCTTTTTCTAGGTTGCTATTTGAGTTACGACTACGATATTCCATATTCAGAGTGTGTATGTGAGGGCACTTCTCAGCGAGGGCAAATGTCACATGTCAGGGCCGTATCGGAGGGTTCTGGAGCCCCCATCATTTTTCTAGGCTGCTATTTGAGCTACGACTACGACATTCTATATTCAGAGAGTGTACGCGAAGACACTTAAAATGTCGCATGTCAGGAATGTTTCGAGGGTTCCTGGAGCCTCCATCCTTTTTCTAGACTGCTATTTGAGCTACGACTACAATATTCCGTATTCATAGTGTACACGAGGGCTCTTGAAATGTCACATGTCAGGGCCGTATTGGGGTGGCCCAGAGCCCCCTCCTGTTTCTAGGCTGCCATTGGAGCTATGATCACGATATTTCGTAGTCAAAGAGTGTATGCCAGGGCATTTTAAATGTTGCTTGTCAGGGTTGTATCAGGGGTTCCTGGAGTTCCCATCCTTTTTTCTAGACTTCCATTGGAGCTACGGCTACGATATTCCGTATTCAAAGAATGAGCGTGAAGGCACCTGAAATGCCTCAGTATTATTAATAAAAATGATATGTAAATGTCAATAAATAACATGTAATGTTTATCATTAATGTTAATTAATAAATAACACGTAATGTCAATAAAAAATGTCTATTTGATTTGAAAAAACAACAACAAAAAATGACAGACAACTGTTGGCAAAGCATATGATATTGAGCATTGCTTGTTCCTTAGCAATATCAAATGCAGAAGTAGAGGGGCTATTTTCTCAGGTAAAATTAATATTGACTGATAAAAGAAATAGGCTCAAAGTTAACCAATTCAACAAAATAATGATGGTAAAAATAAATAGTTAAATAAATTACAGTAAAGCAATACACAAATGGAAGGATGCAAAAAACTGGCACTTGTTTATAATCTAAAGAAAAAAAAAAGTTCATAATCTGTAATTTTGTAATGAAACAAAAATTTGGATGTGCTTAAAATTTCAGTGACTCTTTTTTCTATATATACATTTTCTTGTAAACATTTTATTATTCATTATTTGTTATACAAATGTTTATGAATTAATAGTAGTTAATGTCATGTAGTAAAAAAAGGAATATGCTAAATCTTTTACCTCAGACGATGAGAATGTTAAATAATTTAATTATATTAATATTAAATACAGTCAAAATCTCTATTTAACGAAGTGCCATCGTTCCTCTGAAAAACTTCGTTATAAGGAAAATTCGTTAAATAGAAATTAACATAAATTGTAAAACTTAATTTCGATAAAATGAAAAAGGTTAAATTTGGACAGTAAAAACTAAGTTCAGTAGACTCTTCTTTTCTTACGAATTTAAATATTTTTTGTATACAAGTACGTACAAATTAATAACAAAAAGCAAAGACCAGGCTTACCTTGCACCTGTATAATCCTCATACTATATATTTGAAACAGAGAAATAATTCTTAAAAACTTATTCCAGATGTTCCTTGCATGCTCCCTACCCCTTCCCCATTGAGTTCAAACCCATTTTAAAAAAACGCAACACGTATGTGCGAGAAGCAAATTTCGTGGCTTAGCCACACCTGCAGAGTAATAACACTTTTTACTACATCCCCACTGCTTCTGAGTTCCCGGTTTAGAACAAGAAAATTGCTTATCACAACGAGTTGTATGTCCACAATACAGAAGGCTACCTCACCTCCATCTTTTTGCTTAAAATGCTCAACTATCCCTTCTAGCTAACCGGCCCGCTGAAAAATTGTAAAAGGTAAATTAAAAAAAAAATCAAATTCTTTATAAAAAGAACTTCGTTATATAGAAATTGTTTTTCGTAATATGGAGACAAATTTACATGTTAGTGCCATTCAAAGTCAAGGTTCCGCCGAAAATTTCATTAAATAGAAAACTTTGTTATATGGAAGTTCGTTATATGGAGACTCTACTGTACTTAATTATATTAATATTAAATACTTAATATAATTAAGTATTTAATATTAATATAATTAACATTACATAATTAATTATATTAACATTAAATAATCCATTATATTAATATTAAACGATTAATTATATTATCATTAAGCAATTTAATTAAAATATTAGTAAATAATTATGATTTACATAATGACATTTGCCAAGCCTAAAGCGCATATACTTATTCTTTGTTTTTGAGTGCCCTTAAATATAAGTACAGTGCCTTTTTTTGTATTCTGATGTACCCTTGAAAATTCAAAATACCCTTTTTTTTTCGACTGGCACCCTGTCCCTTTTTAGTTCTAGGATGATCTCTGATTTAAGCACACTTTACATCTCACCATTCGATGATCACTTCCAGTATTAAATCTGTTCAGTACACTGCAATCTTCAATAATTGATTTCTTGTTTGCCAGGATATAGTCAATTTCACTAGTTCCCCCATTTGGGTGTTTCCATGTCCATTTTCTTTGCGGTTTCTTCTTAAAAAATGAATTCATGATGCTAAGATTTTCAGCTTCTGCAAATTCGATGAGTTGATCGCCACGTTCATTCCTTTCCCCATATCCGTATTTACCAACCGATGTCTCTCCTTGTTCCTGTTGTCCAATTCTTGCATTGAAATCCCCCATGATGAGCTTGATATGTTGTTTCCCTTTGGTGTGTAACTCTTTGATTTCTTCATAAAATTCTTCAACCTCTTCGTCGGTATGGCTTGATGTTGGTGCATATACCTGTACTATCTGAAGTTGGTATCGCTGGGTTAGTTGAACAACGAGCCTCGCTGCTCGATCTGACGTGCTTTCAACTTCAAGAAGGTAGTTGCCGAGTGACTTACGTCATGACAGCAATGATTGACATTTAATGACAAAAGGTATTTGTTTTGAAGAGACGCTTGGTTAAACATTACCATTTATTAAACACTTCACTATATACAACATGCGAAAACGGTATTGATTATCGGAGTGCATTCTAGCGTGCTCATTCCATGATTAATGGAGACAGAATGTGTGTGACTTAACAGTTTTGAAGTTAAAAATTGAACTGATTTTTGTAACCGCTCATATGTTTCAATTGGTCAGTTCGTTTGTGACGTGGGAGGTTTTAGTCCTTGATTGGGCCGAAAGTGCTGGTCGAACATCCATCAGGGCCAGGCACCTAAACACATAAAGATGTCAAGTTTCTGTAGTTCGTGTGAGAAAAGCGGAAACATTCGCCATGGGGCACCTGCATTTCTCAGGATTTTAATTATCCAGATGCCTCAACTAGTCGTTAAATTTCTTGGGAAATATTAAAGGGGACGCATCTGACCGTTAGAACGGGAATCGCCTCAGCACTCCCTTTCTAGTGGGATCGTGCTAGAGTTCAGAACGATGCCACGAAATAGTCCGGGAATCGAACACGTTTTCCCGAACACATTGCCGATCGAGAGGGCTGTTGCACTTGCACTGTTGCTGTAGAGGAAGGCTGTTTGCATCGCACTGTTGCTGTAGAGGAAGGCTGTTTGCGTCGCACTGCTACCAATGATGAAGGGCGTTCGCTTTTCACTGTTACCATAAGTGAAGGCTGTTCGATTGCACGGTTGATCAGGAAGGCTGGTTTTAGGTGGTCGATTGATACCGACTGATGTTTCCCATTCACCAGGATTTTGTATACTTTGTTGTTGCTGCTGATGACTTCAAATGGTCCGTCGTAGGGTGATTGAAGTGGCTTTCTTATCGAGTTGTGGCGAAGAAACACATGCGTGTCTGTAGGTAGTTGCAGGTCCACGAAAGTTGGCTGTGGCATGATGTTGACTTGGGTTGAAGTTGAGGGAAATGATTGCGTATCTGTTCCACGAATGACAGTTTGTTAGTTTCGGGTTTAGTGGCTTTGAAAAACTCTGAGGGTAAACATAGTTGAGTCCTGTAAACGAGTTCAGCTGCCGAGAACTTTAAATCCTCTTTGAGGGTTGTATGCAATCCAAGCATGATGATTGGAAGAGACTCCATCCATTTGTTAGTTTGATGGCATTTCAGAGCGGATTTCAAAGTTCTATGAAATTCCTCAATTAATCCATTGCTCTCTGGGTGGTAGACTGTAGTTCCGGTCCTTTTCACTCCCATCAATTTAGAGAGTGCGCTGAAGAGAAGGATGCTTCGAACTGACTTCCGTGATCTGTAGAGATGGTTAGTCAGGTACCGTATCTCAAGATCCAGCATTCGAAGAAAGCCTTTGCTACCATTTCGGCCATTATGTATATCGGCCATTATGTATTTATGCATAGGCTACATTTTGGACTATCTGGAAAATCTATCTATTGCCTTCAGATGATGGCAATTGTCCAATGATGTCAATATGTACATGCTGAAAACGTTGAGAAGGGATGGAAAATGTCTGCTGAGGGGCCTTAGTATGGCATTGAATTTTTTATTTTTGGCATACGATGCAACATCGTGCCCATTGTCGAGAATCCTTATTGATGGACGGCCATATAAATCATAAACGCAACATGTCAGTCGTACGCCCAATTCCGTGGTGAACAAGATTGTGGCTACATCCAAAGACAAGTTTGCGAAATGAACTCGGTATGAACGGTCTAGCCTTACCTGTTGACATGTCACACACAAGCTATACCTGGGTGTTTGGCAACATAATTTTTTTAAATTGTGAGGAAATTGAATATTTTAATAATTCGCTTAATTCCTTGTCATTGGATTGGTCTGCAGCAATTCTCGCATAGTCGATTTGACTGGGCATGTTGATAGCAATTCTTGACAAGACGTCTGCTGGTATGTTTTGGGACCTAGTAACGTGCCTTATATTGGTAGAAACTTGAGGAATGAATTCTAAATGCCTATCTCTTCGCGGCGAGCGTGAAATAATTTTTTTGATTAAATGTGTAAATAAGCGGCTTGTGATCAGTGTAAATAGTAAAATCACACGCTTCTAGCATATGGCAAAAGTATTTTATGCTTCTAAATATACTCAGTAACTCGCGATCATAAGCAGAGTATTTTGTTTCGGTTTGAGACAGCTTTTGAGAGAAGAACGCTATGGGCTGTAGATCGTAATCTGTGTTTTGCTGCAAAACAGCCCCCATTGCGAAATCACCAGTGTCCGAATGCAAAACGAGTTGGGGGGGTGGTGAGCTAGGAGGGTAGCTTCTTCCAGCTGTTTTTTCATGCAGAGGAATGCTTTATCAGTTTGGGGCGTCCACACAATAGGAGTTTTATTGTTTTTTTTCTTTCGAACTTTTTAAAAAGTATGTTAAAATGGCTCTCGTGTGCCACGTTTGGCAAAAATCTCCCATAGAAATTGACTAGGCTGAGAAATTTTTGCAGCTCGTTTACAGTTTGTGCTTTCGGAAAGCTTTGAATTGCTTTGACCTTTTCAGAGAGCGGCTTTATCCCGTGTTGGGAAACAACATGGCCCAGAAATTCTATTTCTGGAACGCCAAATTAACATTTGGCGACATTTAATTTAATTCCTTATTTATTGAGCCTTTGGAAAATTGTTTTTAGGTGCTGCTTATGTTGTTCTTCAGTTTTTGAAAAACATAAAATGTCGTCTACATAAGCGTAACAAAAATTTAAGCCTCTTAAAACTTCATGAATGAAACGAACCCATGTATGTGATGCATTAGACATACTGTAATTGAGTCGAGTAAATTCAAATAGGCGCCAAGGGGTTATAATTGAAGTTTTGGGAATATCGGGTTTGAAAATGGGGATCTCAAAATATGCTTGTAGAATGTCCATTTTGCTGAAAATTCTGCTACTGTATAACTCATGTGAAAAATCATGTAAGTATGGAATGGTGTACAAGTCGAATATAGTTTTTGCATTAAGCATATGGTAGTCACCTATGGGCCTAATTTCGATTGATGTTTTCTTTACTATATGCAGCAGCGAAGCCCATGTAGAATGAGAAGCACTGATTATACTCTGAGAAAGCATAAATTCAAACAATGTTTTTGCTGCTTGCAGTATGTCAGGGTGAAGGCGTCGTGGCTTGCAATGTACGGAAGGTTCTTTAGTCACTATGTGATGGACCATGTCGTGTGGGGCTGATTTAGTCTTAAGCGAAGGGTTGGTAATGTCAGGGAAATTCCGCTAATAGTAGCTGTCTTGTTTTGAAGTAGTTTTGACAGACTCATGTGGAGAGATATGAATTCTACCTAACGAGTGAAGTGACGTTGTGGGTGTCTATTACTCTGTGGCATTTTAGGTCTACGATAAGGCCAGAATTTTCTAGAAAATCGGCATCTATAATGGGGATAGACACGTTGGCCATTAAAAATTCCCATGAGAAGCTACGTAATAGTCGAAGGTTTATTTCCAAGTGACGAGTTCCAAAAACTGGAATTTTGGTGCCATTTGCCACGAAAAGCTGAAATGTAGGACTGTGGGCATTTAGACATTTTTTCGTTGCCGCTACGCTTGATACGATACTGCCTGTATCGATTAAGTACCTAGTCTTGTTAGCTTTGTCGAATATGAATAAGCGGGAATTTGTATTCAAAGCTGCCGACCCGCTACTACTAGCAGCTACTCTAAGTTTCCCTGGTCTTCTATGTAAAAGCAGGGCTGGCTGCATTTGTGTGCCCTGTCTTTAAACATAACGTGATAAAAGTATACGCCTTCTCCGTCGCTGGAAAATTTTCAGACTGATTGGTGGCTATGTGAGCGAGAATTGCTTCGCAAACGATTTTGCGATCTGTCTAGTGAAAGTTTTTCTACTCTTTCGTTGAGAGCGCTTATTTGCGCTAGTACGTTTTCGGCTCACGGCAGCTTTTCTGTTTTGAGTAACGTCATGAACCTTATCCACGAGTGTAGCGAGCTATTTTAGCTCAATAGCTGAAGTGCTTAGGATTATTTGCGTATGTTGCAGTATACGCTAAATGTATAGATTTTGGATGATTTGGTCCATAAGTTGACATGCAGCTAGCGTTTGTATTTCGCGTAGCAGTTGACTTGGCTTATTATCGGTAAGCGGAAGATTAAACATTGTTTAATTCTGGCATTGTCAGATAGGTCAAATTGCACTATAAGCTTTTCTTTTAACGCTTCATAGCGTTTAATATCAGAGGGATTTAAAATGACATCAGAAATATGTGACAAAATATCGACATCAATTGATGCGATTAAGGCATGGAAATGGGTGTCGTCATTTATTATACCCGCAATGTGAAATGCAGATTTTACCTGCATGAAATAGAGGCGTACATTATTACGCCAAAAAGCAGATAGTTTTAGCCCCATGGGCGCCACTAAATCACCCATGGACACTTGTGCATTGGTCGTGTTGTCAGTTGGCTGGGCCATATCAGGCATACTACAGTTCTTTTTAAGATAATTTAAAGATTATGTATCTTGAATTGAAACATTTGATAACCAAAATAAAGTGTATAATTTATGGCTTTAGATTACGTAAAAATAGGATGCATAATATTTAAGTAAAAATTTTGTGAATTGGTTGCGTTATAAAAAGAACCGAAAATACTATTTATCTTTACTTTAAAATTGTACAACAAAACCTTGCTCTTCGTGGAAAAAGACATAAACTCTGACCTTTCGAATGAGGCTTGCTTCTGTGTACGAGGAGGGAGGGTGGTGAGAAGTCCCTGCGGCAATTGACAGTCATCACAGGAAGGATGATGGGAGAGACTTTCCGGAGCATGGGGCTTTTTTTCAAAGTGCATTTTGGCATGCGGGAAAGTTGATATTTGGCTGAAGACATAGTGTAGTTGCCATGAGAAGGAATGGTACTAGTAGTTTTGTCCTTTAAATTTGTACTCTGGGCGAGTATCTTCAGAAGTGATGTAAATGAGGTTCTGGTCATTGTTGTCCATCAGCAGAGAGAAGTGTGGTCAATACTTGATTAACACATTTCCGGTTTTTGTTCCTGTTGAGCGTGAAGTGCGAAAGAATGTTCGCAAGTCATTATTTCAACATCTTATTAGGCATTGTTGAGGGCGTGTTATAATTCGAGTCACCATTTGTCCCTTGGCATAGATCGTGACGGCATGATTGACATTTAATCACAAAAGGTATTTGTTTTGAAGAGACGCTTGGGTAAACATTACAATTTATTAAGCACTGCATTATATACAACGTGTGAAAACATTATTGATTCTTGGAGCGCATTCTAGCGTGCTCATTCCACGATTGATGGAGCAGGAATGTGTGTCTTAACAGTTTTGAAGTTAAAAATTGAATTGATTTTTGTAACCACCCATACTCGGACCCCATGGGCCTATATAACTTTGTCTTTGGATGTTAATAACCAAATTTCTTGAGAAATTTAATGTTTTTTAGAATGCTTACAGAAGAAGAAGCCATGGATCAATTAGAGGATGAAGATAATGATAATAATGGAAAAGTGACTTGGGAAGAACACGCAGCAGAAACTTATGGTATTTATGATGATGATATACTGGATGAACAAGAAAAGAAATCGTCAGAAGAATATAAAGTACTATTGTTGTTTTTTAGCATATTTGTCTTTAAAATATGTTTTACTTTATTATATATCTATGTAATTAAAGTTATTCAGTTAAAATACAGATAAACAGTATTTTTAATTGAAATGTGAAGTAGAATAGTATGTTTTAGATTTATAAGGTTGGATTAAAATATTTTAAGTAACATACTAATTAAATAAAATTAAAAATAATAATGTATATTTCTAGAAAAGCTAATGAGCTATATAAATGTTTTCTCCGTCTACACCTTTTAAATCTGATCAAATATTTATGAATGACTTAAAAGAGTAATCTATCAGCTCTAAGAATGGTGTTTATTATAGAATTATGAACTACCATTGTCTTACAATGAAAATAAAGCCCTGTATTTATTTTCAGTATTCTCTATTAAGTAAGATATATTCTAATATATGTTATAAATATAATTCATATATATTCTAAAAAAACCAACCTCAATTGTTAGAAATTCATTTAAAATTGTTTTTAATAGTGCATATGTTAAGCTTAAATACCGAAAACGCTCAATGAGTGAAAAAAAAAAAAATCAGGTCAAAAAATGCCATGACCAGAAATTCCGGTTGCGGCTTTTTCAGCAAACGGCCAATACCCACCATTCCATTTTTTCAGTATTGCCAAACCCTATGGTTAAAAAATCTCCAGACATGTCAGGGGCGTATCGGGGTTGGCCCGAAGCACACATCCTTTTTCTACACTACTATTGGAGATACGATTACGATATTCCGTATTCAGAGAGCGTACGTGAGGGCACTTGAAACATTGCATGTTAGAACCGTATCCCGGGGGGGGGGGGCAGTCAGAGCCCTATCCATTTTTTAGGCTGCTATTGGAGCTACGACTGCGATATTCCATATTCAGTGTGTACATGAGAGCACTTGAAATGTTGCATGTCAGGCAGTTGTGGTTCTAAACAAAAAATTTGGGGGGCACAATTCCTGTTTGTGTGCACAGGTACCGCTGGCGGCACTTGTGCACATAAGCAGGATAATAAAATCCAACTTTATTTGGGGGAGCATGGCCATCCTAGCTGTAGCCTAGAATTGCCACTGATGTCAGGGCTGTATCATGGGGAGGGGGTCAGAGCCCCCCTTTCTTTTTCTAGGCTGCTATTGAAGCTAAGACTACAATATTTCTTATTCAGAGTGTACGTGAGGACACTTAGAATGTTGCATATCAGGGACATATCTGGGGGCCCAGAGCCCCTCACAGATGTAAAAAAAAACATTTATGTTCCCATGTAATCGTAATCGCATTTTGAAATTGATGTATAGTCATATTCATGATCACATTTTTATCCTTTTCATATTCATAATCAAAAATTGTCTATAACTGTAATCAAATTATAATTGAAAAATAAAATTAACTATAAATGTAATCAAAATTGTAATCTAAATTTCATAATTATATAATCGTATAATCTAAATTTTGATACTTACGTAATTGTAATCTGAATTTTGATACTTACAAAATTATACTCTAAAGTTTGATACTTATGTAATTGTAATCTAAATTTTGAAACTTGTGTAATCGTAATCTCACCTTGAATAACCATAATCATATAAAATAATTGCAATTGTTTCAAGTATGCTCTTAATTCCCCTCCCCCGATACGCCCCCTACATGCGACATTTTAAGTCCCTTGTCCGCATGTCTGATTGAGTCCACAAGTGACGTGTTTATGAGTGAAGTGGTTTTCTGTTACTGGGGTTTTAGCCATAGAAGTTGAAGTATGTGCTATCAAGTGTGGAAAAATGAATCAGAGAATGCATTTGCTGTTCTGTTACAAACTTGGAAAACAAGTAAAAGAAAATCATGCTATCCTGAAGGAGGTTTACAGAGATCATGTCTCCTTGAAATGTGTTTGATTGGTTTCAACGTTTTCAGAAAGGACAGGATAGCATCAAAATATCCCTTCTGAAATGGCAGGTCTGCAATTATATATAATGCTGAAAACATCGAAAAAACCGTGCCTATGTGACCTTAGTCATGCAGCAGGTTCTGCCTAAAGGGCCTTCCTTCATATTCACATGATCTGATTCCCTCAGACTACTTTCTCTTTCCATGACTAATATTAAACCTGAAATGAAAGGTTTCTGAACATTTCCATTATTTAATGCCATGTGACAAGTGAGCTGAATGCCATCCAGAAAAAGGACTTCATCCAGAATTTTCAGGACTCTGACACTCATTCTTAGAAGTGCATTACCATCAACAATGATTTCTTTGAAGGACAGTAAAACAAGTTCTATAAAACACAGTAGAACCTCCATATAACAAACTTCCATATAACTGTTGTGTTTGGGGGTATTTGTAAGGAAAAGGAGAGTACCACATTTCAAGACCTAACTTTAATGCAAAGGTTATATCGAACTCACTTACACACACAGCAATTACAGTTTATATGCCAACGTTCGTTCTCGTGTTTTCATGTCATTATCCATTCTCACGTTTCCGCGTCACTCCACCTGTTCCATCCCTCGACATCTAAATACATAACAGTTCGTCCCCCCTAAGTTGTTATATAGTCCTTAAGGTGTTGGGTTTTTTTTTATGTACTCTGGCCTATCTACGGAGTGGTGTATTTTCCAGAGTGGGTTGTACTAGCTGTGGCGGGGTGTCCTTCTCCGACTCATCTGGCTCAGGTATCTCTGGTGATGCTGCTGCTTCTGGAATTGAAGCCCTTGAGTTAGATGGCTCTTCCTCTTCACTTTATGAACTAATTGGAACAGGTATGGGTGTGGGAGTGTGATCAAGCAGGAGTTGGGATGAACTGGATTGGTCCCAGGGAGTTGTTGGTAGAGTATCGGATGTTAACCCATCTAGCAGGACATTGTGTTTTATAATTTGGTTTACATGGTGTTTTTGCATGTAGCCATCACTGGTTTTGATCTTGTACATCACTGATCCCATGACTTCTATTACGACCCCAGCTATCCATTTTTCTGTTGCATTAGTGCTATAGTTGCATATAAACACCAGATCATTTACCTTAAAATGTCTGCTGAGTAACTGTGTTTCCTCATTCCTCTCCACATTATTACCATTGGTTGGTAGTATTCTATCTAAGAGTGTTTTAGGCTTTCTCTGCATTAAAGCTTCCACTGGTGAAATTCCTGTAGTACCAGGAATAGTCGTGAGAGCCAGAAGTATTCTGCTCACTTTCGTATACCAGTTGGTTGTTCTATGCCTTCTTAGATTTTGCTTAACTGTTTGAACCATTCTCTCAACTTGGCCATTTGAAGCTGGATGATACGGAGGTGTGAAAACTGGCCTGATGCCATTTTGCGTAGAGAAGTTTCTAAATTCAGATGATGAAAACGAAGTACCATTGTCAGATACAATGACATCTGGTAAACCATGAGTCGCAAAAATTTCTCTTAACGCTCTAATTATGCTGCAAGACATAAGAGAGTTCATGATTTTAATTTCTGGCCACCTTGAATAGGAATCAACGACGATAAGAAAAACTTTCCCTTGGAAAGGACCTACAAAATTCATATGAATTCAAGACCATGGCTCTGCTGTCTCAATCCATGACTGCGGTTTCACTTTAGGTGGGTTGTGTCGAATTAATTGACATTTCATGCACTTACTTATCAGAGCTTCGATGTCGTGATCCATTTTTGGCCATCAAGCATAGCTTCTAGCTATAGCTTTCTTATGATCAATTCCTTGGTGTTATGAATGTGGCAAGTTTAGAATGTGGTTCCGATACTTTTGTGGAATTATCACTCTAGAACCCCATAACAGGCAGTTTTTATGAATTGAAAGCTCAGCATCTCTCCTTTTGTGCAGGAGGAATGCCACTGGAATTTTCTCTGGCCAACCATGTAAAGTCCAATACATCACTTGGGATAAAATCTGGTCATGTTCAGTTGAACTGGCTATTTTCTTCACAGTAAGAATGAATTCGGTTGGTTCTTTTACAAAGAAAATTTTTGCTGGATCTGGGATATGTACTGAGTTGCACGTCGAAGGAATTCTACTGAGTCCATCTGCATTTCCTAGGTTTTTCCCTCGGTCTGTGTTGGATTTCGTAATCATAATTCTGTAGTGTTGTTTCCCACGCATCATACGTGGCGATAGAATTAATGGCATCTGTCCATGAGGCCAAAAAATGCCCAATAGTGGTTTGTGATTGGTTACAATTTTGAACTTTCTACCTTCTAAATACCGATGAAATTTTCTCATGCCAAAAATTATGGATAAAGCTTCCCTATCTATTTGAGCATAATTCCTTTCAGTGGGTTGTAAGGTTTTTGAGCCGTAGGCGATAGGTTTCTCACACCCATCCTCCATAATGTGAGATAAAACTGCCCCAACCCTATATGGAGAAGCATCGCAAGCCAGAACTATTGATTTCTCTGGATCAAAATGGGTCAATACCGCTTCAGATTGCAGTAACTCCTTCGCCTCGCTAAAAGCTACTTCTTATGTCTCTTTCCAAACCCATTTTTTGTTTTTGTCTAATAGTCTATGCAATAGTTCAAGGATAGTAGATTTATGTGGTAAAAAACATTCATAGAAGTTATATAATCCCAAAAAAGCTTGCAGCTCTTGTTTATTTTGTGGTGTTGGTGCATGGTGGATTGCTTCCACTTTGTCCCTGGTGGGATGTATGCGTTGCGCATCGATCTTGAACCCTAAAAAGGTAATTGAGGTTAGCCCAAAATTACTTTTTCTCATTTTTAACTTTAATCCAACTTTTGAAAGTCTTTCAAGAGCAATTTCAACTCTAAAGTCATTTTCCATTTTTGTCTTACCTCCGGTAGTAACGTCATCAAGAAGTGTAGCTGTTCCATCTAGGATTTTCAAAAGGGTATTCGTGCATTGCTGGAAAATTGCTGGGGCAGATGAAATTCCAAAAACGAGTCTTTTTACCGATAAAGACCTTTGATCGTGTTTAAAGTGAGGATGTCTGCTAATTTGGAATCTACGCTTAGTTGTAAATAAGCATTTTCTGAGTCCAGTTTTGTGAAAACTGTACATCCAGTCAGCTTTGAAAATATCTCGTTAGCTGTTAGTAAAGGATACGCAACCTTGGTTAATACTTTATTTACTGTGGCAGCATAATCACCACATAACCGTACCTCACCATTACATTTAATAACTGGTGCCACTGGTGTAGCCCATTTTGAGCTATACGTCTTTTCGAATATTCCGGTTCTTTCCATTTTGTCAATTTCTTTCTCAACCCTCTCTTTGAGAGCAAAGGGAAAATATTAGCTGGGCATCACTATCAATGTAAATGGTAACTGGGGGATCCTTGTAGTTTCCAACCTCATCATCAAATCAGGAAATTTTTCAGCAATAGAATTAACAGTATAATTCCCGGTAGTGTATAATTTAATCCCCAAAGCTTTAAACCAAGACCTTTCCAATAAATTTGGTCCAGATCCAGTCACTACAAAAAGGGTCAATTTTCGGACTTACCCTGGTATGAAACTTCAACATCCAGGGAACCCAAAGTTGGTAGCTTCTCTTTTGTCCAGGTGCTAAGGTGAAGATTTACCGAAATTTAATCTGGTTTTACTGACCACAATTCCTGGTATGTTAGCTCACTGATTATTGTGTGACCCGCACTGGAATCTATTTCCATTTTAACGTCTTTGTTGTTGATAAGTACCTTGATGATTAACGGCGGATAAATATCACCATGATTATAATATAAGTGAAAATCACCTGATATACTGGCACCATTATCCACATCCAAGTTTAACTTCAAATTTCTGGTTTTGTTTCCTAGATCAGCTATATGGTTAGTTCAATTTTCAGCTCGTTCATTTTGTTTACCGTATTTCTTAGTAATACAGGCTCTTTCTAAGTGACTACTTTGGAGCAGAAGTTGCATTTCGATGTTTTGTGTTTACAAAAATCAGGTGAATGTTTGTTTCCACATCGAAAACAGTTTAAGCCTTTCTTGGCTTTAATAGCAGTTCCTTGTACTGGTTTTATTCTCGGTTTATTATGGTTCGTTACTGTTTTACCAAAGCAGCTATTTTTTTCCTTGCGTTTCTTTGTTATGTAAGATGGAGTTTTGCGGAAATTTTTGACATTTCTAACGCTTTCTTTGCACTGTTTCCGTCGCGATAGCCATATCTAATGCTTTTTTTAGTGTTAAAGCAGGACCTTCTTTAAATAAACAATGTTTGGGTTGATCATTTCTAATACCACATACCATGCGGTCATGCAACCGGTCATCCAAGTCTGTAAAATTGCATGTATCACTCAGTCATCGGAGTTCTGCTGCATAGTCAGAAATGGATTCGTTTTGATGCTGGTCTCTTTTATTAAGTTTGAATCGCTCAACAATTAAATTCAGAGTCTGGCTGAAATGTATGTTGAGTTTCCCTTTAATAGTTGCGAAAGAACTGTTTTCCAGACTATGTGGTTTCACTAAAGCATCTGCAATAGCGAAGGTAGCATCTCCACAAACTGTTAGAAAAATGTTCCTTTTTTTTAAGGTCTTCTTGTTATTTTATTAGCTTGAAAATAGAAGTGAAGTTTCTGGGAATAAGCTTTCCACGAAGTGCCCACAGAATATTCCTCTATTTTTCCAAAACGCGACATTCTTGGCGAAAATCCTGGTTACTGATTTGTTAGCATTCTTGGCAAAAATGCTGGTTACTGGTTTATCGGCATCCTTAATGAAAATGCTGGTTATTGGTTTGTTAGAATCCTTAACGAAAATGCTGGTTACTGGTATGTCGGAATCCTTAACGAAAATGATGGTTACTGGTTTGTCGGTAGCCTTAACGAAAATGATGGTTACTGGTTTGCACTGGTTTCCGTTTGTCCCATCCTCATCGCTAATTGTTGTGTCTGGGGTTATTCATAAGGAAAAGGAGATAACTACTGCATTTCAAGACCTAACTTTAATACAAAGATTATATCGAACTCAATTACATTCTATATGCCAACATTCATTCTCGTGTTTTCATGTTATCGTCTATGTTCGTGTCTCTGCATCACTGCACCTGTTGCCATCCCTTGACATCCAAATACATAACAATAGCAAAGTTTTGGCAAATCCCCATGGTCGTTACATATGAAAGTGTTTCTATATAACGAAATAAATTTATATATAATGAAATTTTTAACGACCAAAACATAAAATACAATGGTCACGTCAGCGATATCACCTTCCCTAATATTGTGGGAATACAATACGATTTTAAGATAAATGGCAAACAAAACATATCTTAATAAGTGCAAAAACTTTTATGATGAATCAACACCGCCATTTGTTGTGCAGCAGGATGTTAGAAATTTTTCTACAAAAGCATGAATGTGTATGAAAGAAGCATTAACTATGTTTTCATTTTAAGGTAAGAATTGTGCAACTCTTTTTATATGCATGTATATTTCACACTTGAAAACTTCTATTTTTAAATGGTTGAATGTTATTTATGAGAAACAGTCCTTTACTGTAAAGCGGGATTTTAATTGTGGTATTATATTGTAATACCCTGGTTCATGAATACATCGTTTCCACCTAGCGAATTTTCTAAACGACGCATTTTTTTCATGGAACCGTCCATTTTGTTATATAGAGGTTCTACTGTATGTCAACTCTTTTCTGCACCCATTCACCGAACTTTATTGACACATTTTGTAGTTTTACATTTAAAAATCTGTATTATCCTTCATAGAAAATTTAACTGTATGTGTTTTACAAATCTTTTTTTAAGATGCTTCAAAACGACAAAGAAATTTTTGATGCAGCTGATAAAAATAAAGATGGTATTTTAGAAAAATCTGAATTTCCTTCGTTTTCTCATCCAGAAGAATTTGAGCATATGCATGAGGTAGGAACTTTCTTATGCATTTTGAATTATATAGTTCTAAACTGAAATCTTTAATTTTTTAATGCTGTACATTTCTACACAAATGTGATGTTTATTTTATCGTCATTTTGCAAAGCTTTTTCTTTAGTTTTCGCCATGATGATAAGGAATTTGATGTATTGCTAACTTTTAGCACTATAAAGTTAACAATATGAGGTATGATTGGAAAGTTTTAAGACGGGGCTTGTAATTTCAAAATGCCAGTACTTACAGATAGTTGTGATGGATCTCCTTTAAAGTAGTCCCCTTCTGACTGTACACACCGAATTCAACAATGTTTCCAGTTTCGTAAACAGTCCTGGAAATTTTTTTTTCTTAAGGATGTTCAAAATCTTTTGTATTTGCCTGGATGTCTTCAATTGAGTCAGATCGGTTCTTTGACCCTTGGCCATATTTGATCTATTTGACGGATGACATTAATATTTTCAAGTATCCACTGGGACACCAATTTGACAAAGTTTCAGGGAAATCTAAAGGGGTCGGGTTGTGAATCATCAAAATTTTGGGTGGTTTGTCATGGAATACCCCAATGCTGACTGCACCTCTCCTTACCATTCATATGTAGGCTATAATTCATTGCAAAATCAAGTCGCAACACCAAACTGTTCTTTTTTTGTTTTCAAATATAAAGGCCTGAATTTGTTTAACACAGACATGTTATTGAAAATCTGGAAGAACTGTTTTAATTTCATTTAATAGTTCTGCTGCAAAAATTATCATGAAGTTTATCCTTTTGGTTTCAAGAATGATGCATATCGCAGTGTTGACAGATAATGTATGTAATTTATTTTCTATATCTTTGTATATATTTTTTGAGCCAAAATATCTGTGAACTGCAGCATTATTATTTTTTAAAAATACCAATGGAAGACGATGGCAAATTTCATTGTCACATACATGATTGAGTATGTCGCAAACATGATAGCCTAGAACTCACAAACTGCTGATGAAAAAAAAATCTGTCAACTTTTTTCCAGATGATATAAGTAAATTAACTTTGCATTGGTGATAAAGTATTTGCGGTATTAATAAGTTGTCTATAGTAATAAATGCAAGTTTGTATCGTGTATGTGACATCAAGATTGTATCTATTCAATGGAAGTTGAATAGTAAAAAAAAATAATAAGACATAATGGTGTTTTTTAATGTATTATATAACAGTAGTCATATATTAAAATTGGATTACTATATCTGGAAAGTTAAAATAATCATTAAGGGTGTAATTAATTCTCAAAAAGATAAATATTCAATACGTGAAAATGAGTCTTCTAAGCATATGACATTTCAACTCTTCAATTTTAGTCTTAGATATTTTTTGACATGAATAGAAGTTACATCATTGGAAAGAACATCTTCTTAACATAAAATAATAATAGTCATTTGTTAAAAAAATTAAAAAAATCAGTTATGATTTCAAATTCTGTGGAATGGCCAATTTACAAATTTTTCTGGGGCCCCTACGAATTACTAAAATTTGGAGTTCATTATATATAATGTTTAGTTGCCTTGATTTTTTTTATTTAATTGGATAACATGTTTACCTTTCTCTTAGATTATATATCAGCAAGCTATGAATAAGCGAGATAAAGATGGGAATGGATATTTAAGTTTTGAAGAATTCATTGCTGACCATAATGGGGACCAACCAAATGCAAATACTGAACATTATATATTGGAAAAGGACCGATTTGTTAATGATTTAGACTTGAATAAAGATGGAAAACTAAATAGAGAAGAAGTTTTGCAATGGCTTATTCCAAACAATAAGTATGTATGATGTTTTTTTATGCTAGACTAATTAGTTTTGGTATTTGGGGAAACAATGCAAATTTTTTATTAAAATTTTAAAATACACATTCATTTAAGCCTGTCATTGTAATCTTATTTTGGTACAGAAATTATGTAAAATGGTCAAAGATTAACTTTACATAAATACAGGGTGTCTCTACCACCCTTAATAACTTGAGTTCTTCTCAATAGAAAAAGTTTGTTAATGTCTCATGAGATAGTTTTTTGAATGCTCTATCTTTCTATGCCCTGCAGATTCCCTTAGAAATATTATATTAAAAATATAAAACACATTTTTCTGAAATTCTCTTACTTCATATCTCACTTTATATTTTTTTTATTAAGGCTATTGATTAAATAGTAAAACACCTGGCATTTGTAATAATTATTTTTTGTCAAAAGAAAGCTTATTCAGTTACGGTTTTAAAAATACTAGATCAGATTTTCTGAACCAAACAGAATTAGAGATATTGCGAATTGAATTTTAGTCAATGTGTTAAATCTCATAGCCTCTCCTGGGTGAAAAGAAATTTAAATTTTTGTGAAAGGTCACTAGTTAGAGGATAAATTAAAAAAGAGATACAAAACAAAATATTTAATACCTAAAGCAATTTTTTTTATTACTAGTTTGCACAATTGTTTAAAATGTTGTCCTTCAATCGTTATGCAAAGGTCAATATTTTCACTGAAAGCCTGTTTTAACTACACCAGTGTATATAAAAACTTAAAACATACTTTTTCTCTTATATTTTAAATTGCAGCCCCATGTATTACAAGTATTTTATACTGAAAAGAAGCATATTTAATTACAGTTCTAATAAGTGCAGTACAGATTTTCTTTTGCGAATAGAAGTGAAGATGTTATGAATTGCACAACAAATGGATTGAATTGTATTGCCTCTTCTGGTTAAAAACAAATTTTAATTAACCTTATCGCTCTATCCTGTTTTTTGTTTTTTTTCTGTCCCTCTGTTTGATGTTTACACTTGACTTGAATGTTAATATTTTTCATCCATGTAAGTATCTTATTAGTAACAAACACTGATTCAGGTACTTTATTAAACAATTTTAAACAATTATTCACATTCACAATTATTCAAATTTAAACAATTTATTCATAAACACAAGAACATTATCCAAATTTTACATTAATTTTAATATATTCTAAATGTTCTCTGCATATATGTGTCGCAGATGGTGTACTTGTTTTCCATACAACACAGGATATGGCCGTTGGTGTATCAGGTGTCTTTATCTTTCTATTCAAAGAATGTGGATATAGCTGGCACCGTACCTTTTTATTCGGCTCTTGAATTCCAGTTGCTGCAGTGTATAGTTTCTGAATTTCCACCCCCAATGATTTGAGTGAAAGGCAAACTCCAAACTGCAGCGATTGAGGATTCTGAAGTCTTCTTTGGATGTGGTCATTGATCAACTCTTTTCCAAAGTCTTTCAGGAACAAGCAACGTCTATGGCAGTTCTCAGATCCCCAATATGAGCACTTCCAAATTCAAATTATGTATCCAACAACGGCTGCACACTTCACCATGTTGAACCAGAAGACCGTAGGCCAACGGCATATCTTTCGCTTACAGGTGTACAGCCTGCATAATTGGTCAAGGTTGTTCATGCCAGATTTTACTGTATTGTAGTGAGTGATAATTTCTGGCTTATTTTTATTTTTCCTGAATGACATTCTTGTCATGATATGAAAGCTAGCAGAACTGCTTTCCCTTATTTTTGGTGAGAATGATGCTAACGAGCATCAGTTGTTTATCAAAACAAAAGACAGACAACTTTTCTTTGCATTGAAGATTTGCCTGTAATTCTTTTGGGAGTTCTTTTCGATGTTTTCTAATTGTTCTAATCAATGTAGTTTTCACGGCTAGTAGATCCTCTGTTAACTGAACTCTAGTAAAGAAATTATTTACGATAATGTTCCTTCATTCTTCCAAGGGTCAACTAATCATCTCAAGAGATCCAAAACATTATTGGATTCAACTGCAGCACCAAGTTGTCGTCTGACATATACTTTTCTTTTCAAAAGAAACCAGGTATTGGTATCGCAGCACCGAATAAAACCTGGGGTCCACACGGACTCCAGGACATGGAAATATGCCATTCATGCAAAAAAATAAAAAAATCCTAACAACCGCTGGTTTATGGGCAGTGAAATTTTTACCTTGTGATGCACACATTTTGAGAAGAGATGTCACGGGGTAAGACCACCCAGAGATGGATATATTTTGTTTTGGCAACAAGTTTGAAGTGCCCGGGTTCTGCACGGACTCCAGGACAGAGTGATAAGTGTAAAGAACAGATTAAAAAACAAAACAAGAAACATTTAACAAGTAAAAAAATTGAACTTGTTTTCACCCTGGTAAGGTTGTGTGATTCAACGTATTTGTTAAAATTTTACTTATGATAATTCCAGCTCTATTTGCTGCAGAAAATCTGTTCTGGTTTTGTTAAAACTGTAATTGAATAAGCTTTCTTTTGATATAAAATGATACATAGGGTGCAATTTGAAATAAGAGAAAAAGTATGTTTTATGTTTTTTAACATACTTTCCATATTTCTACAAGATTCTTCATGGTATTGAAAGAGCGTTCAAAAATCTATAAAATGAAAAATCTGTGAACTTTTTTCCATTGAGAATTTAAGTTAATAAGGGTGATATGGTCATTTTTGGACACACTCTATGAGGGGGCAGGCCCAATTTTAGATAAACAAAATATTGGATAATCCGGAAATTCACTTCCCAGTGTAAAGGTACAATTAAAATACATTTGATCCAAAAACACATTTAATTATATATTATTAAACTAATATATGGATAGTGAAAAACAACGCAAAGTATACATATGTTTTGAGATATTAACTGCTTTTGAAAAGTCCAATATCTTTGTATATATCCGGTATGTAGACTACAATATATCTACCTTTACATATTTCTACACTTTGTATTGTTTTTTTCGCGTAAAGCCGACATACATTAAAAAATAAATGAGTATTTTTGCCAAAACGTGGAATAAGTGTCTACTAAAAAAAATTTAATAAAGTGAACATGTGATTTTAGGCAACCTAGATTTCAGTAACACAAAGTTCAGAAAATCAGGGTTCTACTGTGTGTGTGTGTATATATGTATGTTATTTATATATGGACTTTGCTTTTCACAATTCTTTTATTATTATAATAAGGTGTTTACGGATCTGGAAAAATCAGGGAAATTTGAAATACAAAGGCCCAAGTCAGGGAAATTTGAAATTCATTGTTATAATAAATAACTTATTAAAATAATTTTCCTGAACTGTGCTTTTCATACCACATTACCTACTGAAAATTTTGAAAAACTTATACTTTTGACTAAACTTCTTCCAAAAGTTACCATTTTTCACCAAAACTAATATAATTTATATAAAATTATTAAGCCTATATATTTCTCAGGAGAAAATGTTTGCCAAATATTAACTAAAACCTGAGTTTTAATATTATAATATTTAGTTTAAAGTGTTTTTAAGTAAATTATCTAATCTGTAAGGGATTTTGATCATACTAATCTCTTTTCCCACTTTAAATGGAATAGAAGATGAAGCATAATCTTCTGGATTATGCAGTTAAACTCTTTTATAATGAACTCAAAAAGGGCCAAATGAAAACGTCGTTGTAAATATTAAATTAATGCAAGTTTTTAGTGTAAAGAAATTCAGTTTTGTATTTGTAAATTCACTGTAATTGAGTTATAAATGGCTTTGGAGTTTGTGTTAGTGGATTTTATGGTCTTAGAAACTTATTTTTATTACGCAAATTTTAATGCATTGTGTGTTGTTTACTGTAATTAGCGACTGGAAATCGATTAAGATTTGGTCTGGGAAATGCTGGGAAATTTGAAACAGAAGTTGGTTAAACACCCTGTTGTAATTTTAAAATATGTATGCTATGTTTTAATAGTAATAGATTTGTATGTGTGGCTTCAAATCTTCATAAAACGCAATACATTTTCTGTAGTATTGATTTTTATTAACTTTGTGCCAATTCAGAAATTTTGTCTACTTTTATGCAAATGCTGATTTTTATTTAAGTTTTTCGAACTTGAAACTTGTTGGCTATTTCAAGTATTTAATTACAAATTAATTTCTTTTATTAACTGCAGTTTCTTAAAATATATTATTTAATTTCAAGAAGGAACTTGCACCATATTGGTTCTGTGGATATGACTGCCATCTTTGAGCCCTTTTAGTTGTGTGTAATTGTATTATGGTTCAAAGATCATGTTATGCCATCAGTTTCATCTCGGATAGCCCCATAGCATGATTGGAACAGAAAATAAACCATAAACAAGAAACTTCAAACAGGATTGGCTACTTCAGTTCGATTTTAGATTTGTTTTTGTAATTTATTTAAAAGTTCCAACATTGCGATTTCCAAAAGAAAATTTGTATTTGTAAAAAAAAAAATTGTTGTTAGTACTAGCTCTAATTAATTAAAAAAAGTTTTAATTTTGCAAATGCTTCTTTTCTAGAATTGCTTTGAGGTTGAATTTTTTGCATTAAATATTTGGAAAAAATATTTCTTTGTTACCAATGCATCTTTTCCACATTTTTAAAACACAAGCTATGTGTGAATGTATATTATTTAGGACAGAGATTAACCTGTTGCTAACTTTTACACAAAAGACGACGTTAACCAAAATTCGGTTACAAAAACTGATGAGTGATTTGCCGAAAAGCTCAATTTAATTCAAGCAAAAATTGGAAAGGTGGTAATGGCAAGATCACCTGGCTGCATGGAACGGTACTGTCAGGGGAAGGGTTATCATGCCACCCTCTGCAGCAGAGGTGAAATGTATTCTTACTGGGAACACCAAACTGCTTACTTACGGTCAAAACTCCCAGAAACATTGCACATTCAAGTCAAGGAGACAAAACATACCGATGTGTATAGTAAGGATAACTACCACAGTTGCTTGTAACTTCAAGTAATATCCTGCAAAAATTTACTGTGCTGCTGAAGAAAATTTACTATGCGATTACTAGGGTGGGCCGAAAAAAGTAAATTTTTGAAAATGAAAATGTAATAGTGCAGAAATGTTGTTCGTTACTGCCCTAAGTAGGAATCCGAAATCTGAGAAAAATCAGAAAATACCTTCAGTCGGCGCAAAGGGTCCAAATGTTTTTTAATTTCAGTAAATTATAGGTATAGAGTGGCGCCTAATGAATAAATGAAAATTTCGAAATGTCATAGCATGGAAAAATCGTTTTACTATCTGTAGTGAGAATCCAAAATTTCAGAAAAATTGAAAAGTATCTTCTTTCGGTGCAAAGGGTTCGAAGTTTTGCAATTTTAGTAAATTATAGATATTATTAGTGACATACAATGAATAAATGAAAATTTTTAAATTTCAAAATGTCGTAGCATGGAAAAATTATACTGCACTATCTTTAGTAAGAACTTAATCGTCACAGAGGAGCATATTTTATTACTTCAAGAACCCAGGTCCAAATTCCTGGGACATCTTATGCCAAAGCTGGTTCAGCAGTCAGCATCATATTGTGTCTAACTTGATTTATAATACAGAACAACATCAGTACAGATAATTTGATGACTGTTGATTGTGATGCAACCAATGTAAATATTGGTCATGTTGGCAATGTGGTTAGACTTTTAGAAGAACAGTTGAAAAGGCCCTTGCAAGGGCTTGTATGCCAACTGCACATAAATGAGTTGCCACTTAGACATTTGTTTGAACACCTAGATAGATAAACGACTGGACCTTCTACATATTCTGGTTTCATTGGAAAATAACAGGAAAAGTGTCGATTATTTCCTGTTGTTTGATTTGAAAAAATCGAAAATCGAGATTCCCGATGTCGATATCAGTGATCTAAGCACTGATCAGAAATAGTTAATTGAAATGTGCTACACCATTAACTGTGGTCACTGTTCAAAAGATTTGTTGAAAAAAGTTGCAAGAAAAATATCTCATTCTAGATGGCTCATGACAGCAAACCGCATTCTCCACCTGTACGTCAGTACAGAAAAACTGCCAACAGAACTTAAGGCATTGGTAACCTTTATATTGAAGGTGTACGCAGGAGCACCTGGTTTTGCATCAAATCAAAACCCTTTTGCGAAGATTGTAGTGAGCCTATTTGTGAGAAAATCGAGTTCTCAAGGTATCTGGATTAAGATTTAAAGAAAATCGTAGATCTAGTTATTCAACAAAATGCTTACTTTGCCCATCCAGAGAGTTTACTGTTGCGTATGATAATCAATGATCGTACCCATATCATAGTGCTGACGTTTAGAAGAATCATGAAATCAAGAAAAGAAAAACTACAAGAAATTAGGCGTTTTATTATTCCTTCATTAAATTTTGCAACTTCGGATTATGTCGATTTAATCGATTGGAAGAACTGCCAGGTCACTGAACCTCCAATCTTGTTGCATTTATCTGATGATGACTTTCAATCTTCGGTTATTGGTGCAAGTTCTACGGCAATCGAAATCTCAAAATTTCCTTGCTATACTTACAGTGTAGAAAGAACTATTAAAATCGTCACAGAATCTGCCATCTGTGGATGGAAAAAAAAAGGTGGTTATATAAGAGCTATAAAGTACGATCTAGAGCTATTATGCCCAACTTCACCTCTAAGACTAGTTATTTTATTTCTGAATAAACTACAAAATAAATGCCCCCACATGATCAGATGGTTGGGGTGGGCACAGGTGGAACACATGTGCAGTCACCTCCTCGTTGTTAGTTCTGGGTTGTTTCAGAAAGCGTGACCAATTGCAGAAAACTGGAACAAGCGAAGAAGTGCACTTAAGAATTTTGCAATAATATAGTAAAACATAGCTAAATATTGTCAAAATGTCATTTTTTTTACTCTTTGCGCCCCGATGGAAGGTATTTTTCAATTTTTCTGAAATTTTGGATTCTAACTACAGATACACTGCTCAACAAAAATATAAGTTCACCTGAAATTTGTTAAAAACTTTAGTAAAAAATGTGTTCTTCAAATGTAAAGAATCGGAAATTAATATATCCAACAGTATTGCTCACAATATCACAAATATTTTCAGCGAATTGCTGCAAACTTACACAAGAAAAACATATTATTGATACGTACAGAATTATAAGTTCACACTCATTTTTATTAAAAAAAAAACCTTGCATAATTTTGATATTTTATAGAACCTCCATGATTCTTTATTACTTCAAATATACGATTTAACATGGATTCATCTACATTTAAAGGAGTCTCACATGGAAAGCTCTTCCATTCTTCTGTGATTATTAATTTGAGTTCAATCAACGCATTATAGAATTGTCTCCCATCTTTATATATTTCCCTCGCAATTATGCCCCATAAATTTTCTATGCGGCTAATATCTGGTGAACGTAAAGGCCATGTAATTACATCAAAATTCTGTTCTCTAAGACAATCTCTTATATATATGCTGAACGATGGACAGATGCATTGTCCTGTTGAAATTTGTAGTTTTCACCACGTAAAATTTCACCATAAACATATGATTTTCCAATACAGTAAAACCTCTCAACAACAATATTATACGGACGGAGAAAAATTATCTTTGTAGAGGGAGTCATTGTTATAGGGAGGGTTCATTATACAGTAAAACCTCTCTACAACACTATTATACGGACCGAGAAAAATTATCGTTGTAGAGGGATTTATCGTTATATCGTTGTTGGGAGGTTTTACTGTACTGTAACATATTGTTGAGATTTAATTTATGTGTTCAGAAATACAAGATTAGTTTTTCCTTGAGCAGGAAACCCTGCCCAAGCCATGACCGAACCGCCTCCCATTTACCTGGTTATTTATATTTCACATTCGAATCTTGAATCATGACAGTACAGATTACAGTTATCCGGCCCATCCAAATTCTTTTTTTTTTTTCCTTCCGAAAATATGACTGAATACCATTCTTAGATGCAACTCATAATCTTTCCAGCAAAACTCAAACGATAATTTTTATGTTTTGAAGTTAGTGGTGGTTTCCGGCATACTTTTGTATATATAATATCTGGAGAATTCTGCAAAATTATGGAAATTTTCTTTCTTCAACACTAGACATTTAGATTGTCCTTTATTTTTGTCGTGGATAATTTCATTATTGTTACATACCTGTTAATTCGGCATTTGCTTTTTAATAAAAGATAATTTTGACCCGAACGTTTTTTCGTTGTTCCTTCAATTCCCCTCCTAAGAACATTGGAAATGTCACACTGAGAGCGTCCAATTATCCTAGTAATTTTCCTCTGAGACATACCGTTGCCATGTAATTTCCAAATTTGTCGAATTTCGCATTCACAAAGTTGCTCAGCTCTTGGCAATTTTACGACTAGCTTAAAATTTTAGTTACGCACCTCTTTTTTATTCTCTTATCAGTAAATGACGTTACATCATCAGTGAAAGTAATTTGCATACAGTATAAAACTTTCTACTGGAAAAAAAACCTTTATGAACTTATAATTCTGGCCAAGTTATTCATAATATCTTTTTAAATAAATTTAGATGACGTAATCATAAAAGCTTATGGATGTTTAAAATACTTTGCAAGTCACCATAAAACAATTTTTTTGCATATCCCATTCATGTAAATACTTTACTACTTGCAGAGATGAGAGCGAGTCTCATTTCTAGCTAAAAGTCTTTTTTTTTTTCATCTGTCTCTAAAAGTCTCTTTTTTTTAGGAATTTATTTGGTCTCTTAAATGTCATTTTTTAAAGAAATTGCTCTCTAAATGTTTTTTAATGTTTTTATATAATTTTTTTTAATTTTTATTTTTTCCCCTTCAATTCAACATCGTTGAATTTTTCAACAACGAAGGCTTCGTCAATGTTGTAAATTACAGATATATTCCGACACTTTTCTTTGCTATGTTATTCCATGTAAGTTGAACTACTGTAATTGCAGAATTTAATATTTTGATAGCTAACACCTTTTTGTCACATTTTCTCATTTTCATGTTTGTTTTAGATAATATAATGGTTATTGGCAGCTCGTGAGGTGAAGTAGCTTTCTGCCAGCACCTCGATATAAATCTGCTCTCTATGGAACTTGTCTGTACATCATAGACATGCGTGGATGAGCTCCATAGAGAACGGAGTTATATCAAGACGTTGCCAGAAAGCTTACTTCATCTTGTGAGTCGCGATTGTTAATCTCCCCGATGAAGCGTAACTGAGGGGTATGTTAGTTCAATTTGTGCTTCTCTTTTTGAGTGGAGAGTTATTAAGCACTTTTAAATCAGTTTTAATAATTGTGTATATCTAATAAAATTTTTATTTCGATTTAAAAAAGACATTTAACATTATAATGAAATGTAATTTAGTAAATGTATTCCAACATGTTTCATCAGGTTTGGCTACTCTTTATCAGGGAATTAAAGTAGATGTTTTATTAATTTGCTTACTGTTTGTATAATGATATTATTTACATGCAATTTAAGAATTGTTGCCAAATATACTGGAGAAAAGATGAGGAATTTAGATAGTGTATTGTGTTATGAGAATATTTAAAGTAATATAATATGCATATATTATATGTACTTTTTCTTCCGAATACACTGGCAACAGTTTTTCAATCACATACCAATATCGTAATACAAACAAAAAAATTAATAAAACATTCTATCCAATTCTCTAATGAAGTCTGGTCAAATTAGATTATACTTGTCCTTACTAAACTGCACTCCATTATAATGTTATTACTGTCTTTTTTAAATCGTATTGTGTAGAGTTATCACTTCATTTATTTATATATATATGTGATGTCAGGTTCCAAATTTCGCCTTATCCATTTTGTTGATTTCGAAAAAACGTGAAAAACTTGTTTGTTAAGACGTAAATCTATGCACACTGCCTATTTTAAATGCGAAAAAAATGGGTATTTGATTGATTGTTTTAACCTCAGATGGCATTGCGATGAGGAAGCAAACTTGGAGTACCAATATGTTTATACTCAAAATTGATAAAAATGGATAAGACTGAATTTATAACTTGATGCCTTATATATACACATACAGTAAAACCTCCATATAACAAACTTCCTTATAGTGAAATTCTCTATATAGCAAAGTTTTGATAAATTCCCATAGTCATTATGTGTGAAAGTGTTTCTATATAATGAAATAAATTTCTTTATAATGAAATTTTTAAAACAGAAAATCAAATAGTCATGTCAGCCATCGGGTTCCCTAATACCGTGGAAATACAATATATACACTTAAAAACATATATTTTTAAATAGTGGATGTTTTTTTGAGAAACAGTCGTTAACTGAAAAACAGGATTTTAATTTTGGTATCATAATGACCTGCCCTGGTTCATGAATACACATCGTTTCCACATAGCGAATTTCCTATATAACGAATTTTTTTCATGGGCCCATCCATTTCGTTATGTGGTGGTTCTACTGTATGTTTGTATTGTTTCAAGGAAGAAAAAGTAAAAAAAAAAGCATTTTAGTGCAAAATCTAAAGATACATTATGGGTAAATGCAAGTTTTGGGAACTTACGGTTAAAACAAAAAGACAGTACCGGTCATGAATTTCATTGTGGTGTGGTAAACAAAGTGAATGTGAGACGTTTTGCAAACTATGTACTTCTGTGGTAAATATTGAAAATAAGGGTGTTCATCATTACTACAACATGCTAGTGACGTCAAACGTAAGAAAATCTTGTGGGACACTGAATGAAGATGCATCCACTTTAATGACAAACATTCACAACTATTTTGGTGATTGGCCGTGAAGGTGGCAAGATTTTGAAACTATCCAGAATGAAAAACTGTCAGCATATAAGCTCAGTAAACATACTACTTCTAGGTGGTTAACTTTTTTTGATGCTGCCAAAAGACTGATTGAGCAATGGTCTGCTGTTCATGGGTATTTTTTTAAATTTATGCCTACAAAGAAAAGTAATGACACTATTCAGAGAAGCTCTTATAAAAAAAAAATGTTGATGAATTATTAAATAAATCTGGGATATTGATGGAGCTCCACTTCACCGTTTTACCTGCTGAGCTATTTCAGGCCTTCATTAAAACTTTTCAAAGTAATCGTCCACTGGTTCATATTCCGTTTTCGCAACTGCTCTCAGTAGTTCAGAAGCTGGTAGGTCGCATTTGTCAATCACCTGCTCTGAAAAGTTTACATATGTTTGATTGGGAAAATGAGAACTTACTTCAGCTGTAAAATTTGACAGAACTGTCATTTATTAATATGTTTGGAGAAGTTGAGAAAGAAGTTTTTTTGCTAAGTCAAAAAGGTAAAATGACCTTTCAGATGTGTGTCCAATCACATTATATTGCTGGTTGTATGCACCTTATCAAGAAAGCTCTCACACCTTCATTGAGGCTTAAAAAAGCTCTTGGGTGTTTACAGAAGTTAGAAAGAAAAACAGAGAGAAGCTGTCGATAGATTGCGATGGTTTAGTTGCAAGAGTTCTTCCCTTGGATATTGGTGAAGATAGTCTCCTAGGTGAGTAGAAATGTTTTCAAGTGGAAAGTGAAGAATCATATGCAGTTGAAATTGAAAAGTATTGGAGTCATTTTTTTGCTCTAAAATGATGGATCTCCCAAGTATCTTATTATTTCCAAGGTGATGAAAGCAGAGTTATGCCTTTCACATGGAAATGCTGATATTGAAAGACTATTTTCATTTTCCAAGTTAATTCTTGATGTTAGTCCACAAATGTCTCTCAGAACATTGAATTCAATTCTGGTCATCAAAAATGGAATGAAGCAATATAAAAATAACCCTTTTTTTTTTTTGTACCAATTATCAAGAAATCGATATCTTTGTCACATAATGACAATAAGCATTACCAAGCATATCTGGGGGAGCAAAGGCGACTGAAAGAAAAAGAACAGCAGGTGAATATAGAAAAAGAGAAGTAACTGAAGGAGGCAGAGATTTCCAAGAGAAAATTCGAGACTTGGATTGTACTCTTAAAAATAAGAAGAAGAACCTTGAAATCGCCAGAGAATCAGCAGATGTTTCTTTGATAATGCTACAGAAAAGCTGAAAAAAAAAGTTCGGAGTGGAGTAAGGTGACCTTGTACAGATTCAAGTAGTCAAAGAAATACTAGAGGGTTTTCGATTGATGAAAAACTATGAAAAGAAATAATACAAAACAGTTCAAGAGCTCCAAACTGATGTTGAAAAAAGGAAAAGCACTCTAATTACCAACTTTTATCATAAAAAGTCTAAGACAGGATAGTTTTTTTTTCAGGTTTTTTTTTTTGGTAGTTTTATAATAACTCTTTAAAATCAAGATCTAAGAATGGTAAAAAAAGATTTAGTAGTTAATTCTAAAAATTTAGACCTCTTCAAAGAATGTTTAAATGGAAAACATGTGGACTTTTTTAATATTTAAAAGGATTTGCTCTCATTTTCTTTAATAGATATCTATGTTTTAATGTTTAACGTATTTATTTTATTATTTTGTTTTTTGGGACTGTCCTTGTTGGGTCCTAAAACCAGTTGAGGACCTAGGTTTTGTATGTATATGCTTGTAATTTTATTGTTTTCTGTAAATCTTATTTTGTATTGAAATAAAGAAAATGTTGGCCATACCCCATCTATGTTCAAAACGAAATAACGGTTTTTATTGTATCTGGAAGAATTTTGAAATTAACTTTGCTAGATCTAATAAATTAACATTTCGTTCTGAACTTAACCAGCCTTTTGGTAGGGTCATTAAATTTGAAAAAAAAAAGTTTTCAGGCAAGTCCATGTCAAAACAATCAGTCTCTTTTTTTTTTTTTTAAATTCTAGTCTTTTTTGTAATTCTAGTCTTTAAAATAGCTATTTTTTACTTCTAAACTCACTCCCATCCCTGCGCTTATGACAGAAAAACTACTGAACTTATAATTTTGTCCATCACTGTAGTTAAACATAATTTTTCCACGCTATGATATTTTGAAATTTAAAAATGTTCATTTATTCATTATACGCTGCTCTATACCTATAATTTACCAAAACTGCAGAACTTTGGACCCTTTGTACTGACGGAAGATGTTTTCCGATTTTTCTCAAATTTCGGATTCTTACTTAGGAGAGTAATGAACAACTTTTTCACACTATTGCATTTTCATTTCCAAAAATTTACTTTTTTCAGCCCACCCTAGGGAGAACACTACTATGTCTATAATATTTGAATTGTCAATTCCAGTGCATACTCTAGATTGTGAAAGTAGATTTAGTGAAATGGGAATATATAAACAGATATTTGTGTAATAGACTCAATGTCACCAATGTAGGCCATTTGATGAACATATCAATCAATGGACCATAGAGGAAGGAATTTGATTTTAAGGGTGCATATCTTGCTGGTATATGCACTGGCATTGAAGAATCAAGTCGGAGTGTAAAAAAAATTAAATGTCATTGCATGGAGTTGATTGTTTCTGACTAAAATTTCTTGTAAATTTCAAAATAAGTTTTCTGATTTGGCTACAACTTTTTCAATTCAGCCCAAATTTTTTAGGTGCAAGTTAGCTGAAAAGCTACAAAAATTTTTGGCAGGTTACTTCATGATTTAAGATGCTGCATTAAGCCGTAATTCTGTGTTCATCTTTGTCACTTGAGTCACATACAGCTCTTTGAGCACATGTGCAGCCCCTTAACTTCAAGAAGTACTAGTATAACAGTAAGAGCACATTAATTCAGATATAATTCAACGTATGTTACGCTTTTAGCATTAATAAATAATATTTTGAAATACATATTTTTTAATGAAACACCTTTACACTTTATTTTATTTCTTTGAAAACTTCCACCCCTTCCTCTTTCCAGCTTGAGCCAAGCTGCAGCTCTTTTGAGATTCTCTCTCCCTCTAATTAGGTAAAAAAAAATGAGGTCTTCATTTAAAAAAGAATTCTGTTCTCTGCACTAAGCTGTCCGCTGCATCTCAGACAACTCATTTTGCAGTCTTGGTACATTAAATTTAAATAAGCATATATCAGTTTAAAGTGTATTTTGGAAAAGGTAGATGAGAATTGTTGGTTGCTAATTGCATAGTAATTTTTAAGTAATTTCTACTTTATTTTTAGTGAAATGGCACAGACTGAAGCAGATCATTTAGTTGAAAGTTCTGATGATGATAAAGATGGAAAACTATCGATTGATGAAATTGTAAATCATTATGAAATTTTTGTTGGAAGTGAAGCCACTGACTTTGGGGAACATTTGCACAATACGCATAAATTTAGTGATGAGCTATAAATGAACTATATATATTTTTAATTAAATGTGCCATTTAATATGAAATGTTAAGTGTTGGATATGCTTAAATTCATAATGCAGAAGTTTTTAAATCAACGATAGTATTTTGAACTTTTGAAACATGTTTTGAACATGATTTCTTTCATTAGAAATTGGTTATTTACCAATTTCATCATTTCTTTTATACATGTGCCAATTTTTACATAATCTGTTTTATTTTTGTTTCAATAAAATTGTACATATTTTTGTTTAATATATAGTAAAACCAAAGGTATTATTACAACATATGATTTCATTTCTTGATTTAGTAACTTAATGTAAAGAACGTATACATGTTTTATAATCACTGTAACTAGGTTATCATGATTAGTCAATAAAATGATTAGGAGGTTGTCCTCGAACCCCCAGATCTGTGACAGCAAACACAGCTCCGGCTTGTGGCTCTTTTGCTCTTTCAGCTTCGTCACGACCCATCCAAGCTGTTGTTACGTAAAGTATATTAAAGTGAGGTCCACCAAAGCAGCAGGATGTTACATTTGTGGCTGGAAGTGGGATTTTTTTCATGATTTTTCCTGTGAAAAAAATATTTGTTTTTAAAAAAATTGTACATCTATTATTTTATGAAAATTATTAGAAATTAAAAAGTCTGCATTTGTGCATGAACTTCTTTGTTAGAATGAAACTTATTTGCTTTTAATGTGAGAAATACATAATTTTGTAATGATTAAAATAAATAACAAAATTAGTGTGAAATTTTATATGAAGAATATATCTTAACCAATTTAACTAATCTAATCAGTTAATAATTTAAAAACTCATAAAATGTTTAAAAGCGGAAATATATATATATACATATAAAAGAGCTCACTTCAAGGTTTGTTTGCTTGTGTTTTATGGCATAAAGATAGCTGAGCCCTTCTACACAAGGACTTACAATTTTTCTAGAAATCTGAATCTTTTTCGCTTATGGAATCAAGCCCTAAATTGCAAATCTATTAAAAACAAAAGAGCAAGTGTTGGATACTTGTTTTTTGGGATCAAACCGAAATCATTTGCATGGTAGCCAAGCATGTCCCTACAGTGGACTTACAGAATGAAGTAGCTCCATTTATACAAACTCATTATCAGCAGAATTAAAAAGTATCCGCTGATTTACTTTCGTCATTGAGAAAACGTTACTTGTTGACTAACAGAGGAACTATTATGTGAAGTTGTCTTTTGTTTCCAGTTCAAATGATAGTGTTTTTTTCAATAGAATATAGATTGGAAAATCAATTTTAACAAAAATTGGCCCTTCTTATTGAAGCAAGAACTTTAAATCACTTTTAATATTTAAAATATACACCACAATCTTTATTCACATTTAGAAAGACTTTGGAAATATTTACTCTCATATCTGTAAAGTTAAGGAATTCACCAGTATAAGCAATATAACTAAGAAGTAAGGAATTTGACACTATTGTAATGAAACAGAAAACTAATAGCAATGCTGCCTGTCACCTCTAAAAGGAATAATGGAAGTTTCTGCAAAGTTAGTGATAAGGGGATTTTCATGAAACCAGTTTATCATTTCCAGTAATTGGAGTTGAATGAATTCAATGTGTTACATTTGGAAACATCATTGCCTCTTCATGCTATCATTAGATAATAAATATGGCACAAAGAAGCCATATTAATAATGATACGCATGGTAGGATTATCGGAAGATTAGGGGCTAGCTATATTCACGTAAGTGTCCAAGAGCTTAATATTCCACCAAGTATCATCTGTAGGCTTTGGAAATAGTTCTGTACTGACAAAGGTATTTGAAGCTAATATGATTAAGGTTGAAAGTAAAACGACTCACTGTGCTGAATATATCACAAAACTTGGTAAAATAAGTTTTGTGATGATTAAGATTGCTCATATGTCACAATGGGACTGATATGTAGCCATAAATGCCCAATGCCATTCAAACAGTTCAACAAATACATTGCTTAGAAATGGGTCCAGGCAAATGGTTCTTCGACGGTTACATGATATTTGCATTATGCAAGATGGCTTACTGTATACATAGGTGCCAATCCTTTCAATTTACCCAGAAGGCTTTTGATTTTTTATTCTTCTGGTTGGAAAACAATTTTTTTTTTTTTTTGATTTTTAGAGATTTCTATTTCAAATTTCAATGTTTTTAAATTTTTTAAAAAAATTTGTTTTAAATACCTCATTTCCTTGGTGCATATCAATTAACTTTTTGTGTATATGTGCATATTTAAACCATCATTCACTTTTTTTCCCTCAACATAAGGAGTATTTTTAATAAGAAAGAAGAACTTCAATTATTAAATTGAATCATGTGACTATAGACCTAAGATTATTTGCCTTGAAGAGACATGATAGTCATTGGTCATGACTATCAATCAATTGCAATGGGTCGTCCATTGGAAAAGAGAGGGGAGGAGTCATGATTTACTACTCATTCTCTATGATTTGTTCTTGTGTCACTGATTTTTGTTTTATAGTAGCTGTTGTGAAATGGTTTGTCTTGACTTTGATATCTACAATATTGCCCTTATTTACAGACCTCCTTCAGGTGATTTATCTGGGTTTTTTAATATCAGTTTGAGGCCTTATTACACTATGCAACAGAATTAACTTGATCTGTGTAGGAGGCTATAATATCGGTTTGCTTTCTCATTCTTTTAGTGCTGTCAAACTTAAAACACTCACTGAATCTTATTTGTTTGAAAATATCATTTATATCCCAACTCATATTGCAATATTTTCACAAACTTTGATTGACTTATGTTTTCTTAATTTTGCTGTTAAATTAGCTTGTCCACCTCAACCTCCTTCAAATTCTATTAGTGACTACCTGCCTATACTTATTCCACTTCCTCAAACATCTTCCTATTGTCTTCAAGGTTTATTACATTATGGCACTTTCCCCATTTTTTTCACAAACTTATTCAGAAAACTTTTATATTCAACTTGATTCTGCTGATTTTTTGGCATCAATTTCTGATGATGATTCAGATTCCTAATATGACTATTTTTATTATACATTATTTTCAATTTATGATAGATCATTTTAACTTAAAAAGCATTCTAACCAAAAAAAAAAAAAGTTGGATAACCAATTTCATTCGAAGAAAAATAAATTTCTAGAACAGACTCCTTTATAAATTTATTTCATCTCGTAACGCTACTAACTTACAATCCTTTCGCAAATACATAAACTAAACGAAGAAATCCAAACGAAGAAATCCATTTTTCGAAGCTAAGATATTATGCAGATATTTGTGAATCTGATGATATAAAGGGAATGTTCTCGAGACACTTGTTGGTAGGAGACTTAAGTCCCAGTTATCCATCTCTGAGCTACAGGTGGAGGGCATGTCATATTAACCTTCCCAATTTTAGCAACACCCTTAACATTTTACTAAGACATCTAGCATTAGTAGTTCATTTATACCAGATAAATCTGAGTTTCAAAGATACCTTCATAATCCTAATTCTATGTTTTTTGTGCCATTTACAACTGATGAGATTAATTCTTCATTAAGATGTATTAAATAGAAATGCTCTCTTGGAAGTAATGGCCTCCATCCTAAATCTATGGTATCTGTAGCTGATATTATTATTCTTAACATTACTCAACTTTTTAATCTGTTCTTACTAAAATCTAAGATTCTTTCATAATTTAAATTAACCAGAATCATCCCTGTGTGGAGTTCAAGTTGCGGAAAGTTGTCCGAAAGCAATTGGATTCTTTGTAAATCTCCAAAAATGCTACAATATATTTAGTTCTAGTCCTCCAAGATACGAAATCTTGCAAAAACATCTATTGTGCTGACTTCGATGTGTACAGAATTATTTATTGGTAGACAACCAATGTCTAGAATGTTCAGGGATGCTATACTGAAACCTCTTCTCATCACATGCTAGTACCATATTCATAAATAATTCCTTATCATAACGGAAAAGTAATGCAAGAGAAGTAGAAACACACTATTTGTTCACTGCAGATAATTCGATTGAAGAGTAAAACAAGTACCGTTGGAGATTACTCACCAAATTGAAAACCTAGATTGTTGCAACCTACAAATTATTTATAGTGTGGGAGGAGCTCGTAGAAAAAAGTGGGAGCTTATAGTTTTACAACATAGCTCCAAACTATATTTTAATTTATGTAAACTAATGGGAAGTTTGGTAATGGAAAAGAGAATAAAGAAAAGGCTTCCTAAATTGCACTTTTTTAATAAAGAAGTGTAATTTAGGAATCGGACGTGCACAATTAATAAAGGAAAGACGTTTGTACCTTATGCATAAGGGAGAATCAAGGGGAGGAATGAGCATAGGATGCCCTCGAGAAAAGAAGTTTGAGCTTATTATAGATCTCTATATTGATTTCCAAGTTTTTACGCTCTCCCCAACTATTTCTAGATCAGTCTCTATTCTCATTCTCTCGTAGCTGCATCTGCTGGCAATAATTGGTGCAGTGATTGCAATTTGTAGGAATGCCTATGCAATATCTCGTGTAGGATGCGTCGAATTGATGACTCAAGTACACCCAATATCTTTCCAGTTTCACGAGCACTGCTACTTCCCGTGGACAATTCCGCCGCTATTCTCTCTACAACGATTTCCGCCAACGAGGGTCTTCTATTTTGTGGCTGATCCTCCGAATTGTCCGTTTCTTCAAACCGTTTAACAAGCTTCAGTATCCCAGCACATGACATGGGGCCATTTCCAGTCTTCAGTTTCTTCGCCGTGCCAAATTTTCGCAACGCAGTGGTTGCTACTTAACCGTTCAGGTAGAAGAGCCTCACTAGCAACGCATGATCTAGTAAAGATAACGTTCTCCAATTATGCAATACTTCCGGAATCGAAAAAAAGTTCCACGTATATCCAGGTCTGTTATTGCAAGCCTAAATTGCAGACTTTTCTTTTGATGAATATATTGTGTATCAGCGCCGCCTATAGGTGACTTTTTGAACTAAGCATTATCTTGCTACTAAAAAAAAAAAGCCAATTTTTCTAAAAACCCTTTCGTGCAAACTGTATCTCTTTATTATTATTTGTTCTTTTTTTTTTATGATTTTTTAGTTTTCACGAACTTTTGACGCAACCTGTATATACACTCTGTTGCAATAAAATATTTTTACCATGTTTGGCGCAGTATAGCCCAGATGCTCTTGCGCCATAAAAAAGCCAAACAAACAATCAAATACATGCACCCAGGAAGAATTGAGCTACAACTACGGAACTCGGCATGCAAATGATCAAACGTACAGCACCAATGAGCATTGTGGAGGTATGTAACGCGTGTATGAACTGCGACGCGAGTAGAATTTAAAAGGGCCGGTGAGCTTAGTGATGGGCATTTGCAACTGGATTGGCAGCTCCGATACACCACATTGACATAAAAGATACCTTACAAATTCTAGATACAATCGGTCAAGTTTACCAAAAACTTGCCCATTCTACTAGCTTCCGAATGAGCCTACAATAAACCATATCGGTATTCTAGTTCAGGAGAAATTTAGCCTTTTGGCTACAGTGTATCACTGAAATCGACGTTCGTCGAAAAGTTGCCTGCTGTTTTTTAGGTGCAAGAATGCACGTTTTAAAGCTAACCAATAAAAGTAACATTTGTTTTGAAGTATACAAACACAATGGAAATAAAAGAAATTATATTGCCTACGTCTTTCACAAAGGAATATGCAAAAATAAAAAAAGAAGAAGAAAAAGACGTATCCCATGTCAATCTGTGATTAAAGGATGTATGCATTCAGAAGAATGTGTGATACTTAAAGCCGCTGCTGAAACTGGTCGTCCTCACACCTGATACATGCACCTGCCTGCTTACGAAGGGAAACCACTGTAGCTCTTAGCGAAAGCTCATCCCTCAGTTTTACTATTGCTTCGTCGAGCCGGATACTAAAGTCTAACAAACTGACAAATTCTGTGCAGTAAACCTTTTGCTTCAGGAAACTCCAAACAAAGAAGCCCATTGGAGTCAGATCTGGCGATGTAGGTGACCAAGTGGGTTGCGCGCTCAGGAAGGTGGGAAGACATCTGCAAATGTTCGCCGAATGCCTTTTCCGACGAACGTTGATTTCAGTGACGTATTGCAGACAAATGGCTAAATTTCTCCTGAACTAGGATACCGATATGGTTTATTGTAGGCTTATTCAAAAGCTGGTAGAACGGACAAGTTTTTGGTAAATTTGACCGATTGTAGCTAGAAGGGCGTTCGTGGAATTGCCGGTTACATATTTTGGCGGCAACTCGATTTCGTACTTCGCCAATGTTTCAGCGCTTGTAGCTCGCCGTTAAATTCAGATATCCCGATAAAGATGGTGTCATTTTATAGGGCTTTTTCCGCTCTTTCCAAATATATGCTTATTTTGTGTGTAGGTCTTTCAGCAACCTCACAATTTTTTTTTTTTAGACGACGCATTTTCCTTCTTTCCATCATAATTCGGAAATGGATAGAGATAGGACAAGGTTGCAACGGTTTTTTATGCTCCACATGGGCTCTTCTATCACCCCCTTTCGTTTGGCAGATTAGGTCAAATTCACCCTGTATATATATGGATGAAAGTCTCTGTTATCACACATACATGATATATAAATATATAATTATAAAAAATCGCATTGGAATTCATGAATTTGTATAACTTACCATTATCCGGGTCTATTCTAATTACACATCCTCCACCAAAACATGCCACCCAAAGTTTTCCTTCAATGTCTATAGTCATTCCATCTGGAGCACCTAGCTCTCTGTATCCTTCATCTGTATTATAGTCGATTAATATTTTTTGATTACCTAATAAAATAAATAATACTGAATTTCCAAGACCAAATATGGCCATATTTATCTTAGGCATAATAATAGAAACATATAAAATTATGCTATGGTGCTTTGCTGCCCTTATGATAGATTAACTGAAAATTCGCTATGCCGTCTATAACAGATAATCTAAAGAAATTTTAAAAAATCCGTAGTAATTTAGATGAAATAGTAAAAATACTGTAGTTAATGATAAGATTTTGAGTTGGGTTTTTGTACAGTAAGAGAATAACATATTTTTATACTATCAGAACAACTTGCACAGCGTATAAACCTCACCACCTCAAATTTTTATGAAATTTGGCACAGTTGTACTATTCGTATAGACTTGTAAAAATACCAGATTTTATTGAGATCGGTGAACTCGTTTTAAAATTACAGATATTTAAAATTTTCAAAAATTGGCCATAAAAGCATGAAGGGCAATTTTTTGAATTGATGTGAAAGCTCTCCTAAATAAGATATACAGCTGGGCTAGGTATCATTTTACAGCATTTATCCTACCGTTTCCTACGATATACAACATTATATGGGTTAAGACAAAAAATATTTAGTCAAATTTAAAATTAAATATTAAATTTTTAATTTCTCAAAAAACACATTTTTAAAAATTTTCAAATTAATACCAAGAATATCTGGTATAGGTGTAAACCACCTGGCAAAATATAAATATGGGACGGTAATGGGTTCAGTGTTATAATAATTTAAGACTGAAGCTCGATTTGTTAGTAATGCATTTTATTCAGGTGAAAAATTCAAGAATACTGAGATTTATATTTAGAAATTTAAAAAAATTTTAAATTATGATTATGAATGACATGATTACCCGAGCCACCACTTTGCTTCATATATTACAGTTATGTAGCCTGTTACATTTTTTTAATTGAAGTTTATCAAGAGATTTCGACACTTGCATTTCCAAAAAATGTGAAGCTTGTACAAAAATTTCAATCCATCCCTTTGTAGTATATTTCAAAGGAGGGGGGGGGGTACAAAAGTTGAACATATTAGTTACATAGCTGCCAACTATTACGGATTGTCCATAATGATTATGGAAAATGACAAGTTTTCAGTCATTACGGAAACTGTGTCGAAAGTTATGGTAAATGTAGGAATTTTCAGTCATTATTACTTTTACGATCTGTTTCGCAATTTTTGCACGGCCCCTGAACTGTAACTTCACGGGAACATCTTCCCATCATAGGAGGAGCTAAGGCTAAAATCACGCCTTTATTCCTTACAGTTGCGCCTGCCAGAACTTGTTTCTTCTAAGGGTCGTGGGAAATGCGCCAGCCTCGGAATAAGTATTTTTGGATTTTGGATTTCGGATTTAACGAGTAGTTAAAATAAAATCAGAAATCAGGCTTTTTGTAAAAATTCCGTCATTATAATCGGCGCTCGATGTAACCGATTTCCACTGCCTTTTTATGATTTGGAAAGGGAAATTTTCCTAATTCTGATCTCCCACTCTGTGAATCCGCCACTACTACAGCACATTCTAATATCACGGCATTGAAAAGTAAAGTCACATGCTAGAAAATCATGCCTGCATATGAAGAAACCCATGAACCATCTGCTTTTGCACTGACGCGTCAATATAAAAGCTGAACCCATGGTTTCACACCGTCGGTAATTGGCGGAAATCACACGAGCGGTTTGCCCCACACCGCCGATTCCAAAGAGTTCGTCTCAGCCTGTGGCGTGCGCGGTTCACGGATGGATATTCACTTTTGCCGCCAAGTGGCGGTGGATGGATGCCTGCTTCTGCTATTCTGGGACAGGACTCAGCCCTCCCTCGTAATTCGGACTTCGTCGCTGGGGTCGTGCTTGGCCTTCTGTCCATGACGGGCGTTCGTCATTGTCTTCGTCCGCTGCGATCGCTTGGGGGCCAGCTTTCGCAAACAGTGGATGATAATTTGGTATGTAATGCCTGTCCGGACTATGCTGGTCTCGCGCGCCCTGGTTGCGGGGAATGTTTTACGCCTGTTCGCTGCCGCTCGCGGCACCTCACCCACTCAACGGTGTCCGGTGGTCTCCTGTAGGAGTACCGGCCGGCCCGGGGTGTTCTTCCGCGCCATCCATCTATTTCGGCCGCTCTTCGGGGCGGACTGATCGTGGGTGGTCTCCGGTCGACGTTGAATGACGACAATCATGTGAGCTGTGCGTCTCTGTACGCCTGTTTCGATCGACAAT